>PVJA010014791.1:0-46696 GCA_004027025.1 Myocastor coypus | reverse complement strand
TGACTGTGAAATTAACGCGATCTGCAGTGTCGCCGCCCTTCCTCCGCCTACCCACCAGCCTGTCCTCGGGGACTACTTTATGCCTTTTCCTCTCAACCCCCACTCTGCAAAACTATGCTGTTGACCTTGGTGCAGTGACACAGCCTGAGGAGGATTTCCTCAGCGTCCCACGACCGAACGCACGGGCACGCCAGCACCCGCACCCTCTGCTCTGCCTCCTGGGGTGCTTCCTGATGAACTATCTGCGCCCCCATAAATGAAGCAGTCCTGCCCTTGGACTTGCGCTCTACCACCTTCCTGCTGTGCTACGTTCTAACCTCAGTGATTCTTCATGCTGAATTTCTCTATAACTGCATTTTCACAAAACATCATTTTTGCTTTTTTTCATTCTTGAAATTTATTTTTAAAACCAAAAGCAAAAGCAAGGACAAAAATCAGAAAGAAAGGCAGAAACAGGGCAACATACAACAATGCATATGTTACCGATCTTCAAACCAAGAATAGCTGGTCAACAATGGTGGCTATGTTATCTATTTTATTGTCAAATCTGTTGCTCAGATTAACAGATATAGTTATGTCAGGTTGGACATATGGTTACGTATTACCACTTGCTTTCAAGAAACCTTAAATTTTTATTCTTGTCTCTTTTTTCTTTCAATTTTTAAAAAAATTTGTTTTAAAAAGAGTAGAGTAATAACTGAGATCACATTAGAACAGTACACCTTTAGAAGACTGACATGACAGGTATTTGAGCAGGGTTTTTGTATTATACATTGCAGTCCTTGATGTAGTGGCTTAGAAGGCAGATGCCAGCATACAGAGCTAGTCAAGGTAAAAGTTCTACAAACCAACTGCTGTTTTCTAAAAACTGATGGAGATTTTTAGTATGATCACCTCAGCCCTCCTATATATTTTTTTCCCTACCTTTTTTCTTATCTTTTCTCCTTTCTCTATTTAGTATTATTTCAGTGCCCGAGGACTGAGATCAGGGTGCGCTTTCAGAGCTATGACCATGTCACCCCCACCTGCTACCACCATCCATGGTTTAAATCTCTGATAAGCCTCAATAGTTCTGTCAGTCAGCTTGCTGTTACTGTATCAAATATCGAAGGCAGTCATATTACAAAGGCAAAAGTTTGCTTGCGGTTCTGTAGGTTTCAGTGTGTCATCAGTTGCCTGGTCTCTTGGGGTCTACAGTGGGTTGCCTAAGTAGGCAAACATGCTCAGCCATGGCCAGGAAGGGAAGGGAAGGGAAGCAGGAAGAGACTGAAAGCCCACAGTCCCCTTCAAGAACAAACCCACAGCGCCACGAGTCCCTCCCGCCCCTACAACCTCCCAGAGATTTTGCCATCCTCCCATGGCATCCCTGGCCAGGGTCAAAACCTGCAACACAAGGACTGTGAGCAGTACTCGTGCCACCTGGGCCACTGGGTCACACCCGTGGCCTTCAGCACGATGCACGTGCTCTTAGTATCCAGGCTTGCCTCACTCTTTGGTAGATTCTCTCCCATCAAACTGACTTTCATCCTGGCCTAGAACCATCAGGTAAGTCACAGTGTCAAGGGAAACCCCATCATGCCTGTTTCCTGGGTATCTAACTCCTATTCCCAACATTACTGCTTCTCTTCTTCCTCTACCTCGGCCCTGTACCCTCAGCAAAACTGCCTCTCCACAGAAATCCCCATTAGCCCTCTAAAGCTGTCCCAACTCCTGCTCTGGGAAGCTTTCCCCATCTTGTACACAAATAAGCGTTACTTTTCTGCTATTATTTTTGCTGGGTGCGGGTTGCGCTATTTCTGATCCAGGAACAGAGTGTCACCATTTAACATTTCCCTCTGCCGCAATTATTCATTCGTGCTTCTGTCTGCTCTACGAAACTGGGGCTTGTGGCCACTAGGCCCTTTCTTTGCTAGCATCTCTCCCTGCAGGCGACGAGCCGGACGCACCCTCGGTAGGTGTGAGCCTCTTCACCGGGAAGGCATGAGCACTTAATTTCATGGGTTGCACAATGTGTCAGAAATCCCTTTATGACTTATTTGCACTTGTTCAGGTCACCATCAGAACCACAAAGGAGGCGGAAGTATCACCATGTGTTCACCTATGCTGGTCACCAGCTTCCTCTCACTGGCATGGGATGGGTCACCGTGGAAGGGGGGCAAGGCCTAGGGACATGAGGAACTGAAGCATGCTGGGAAATGGGACCACAGCCAAGCACCCTGAGAGTCATTGCCTCCCCTTTCTCAGTAGTAGTTGATGATAGCGAGTTGGGGTAATTGAGGGGCATGGAGTGTTTCTGATCCCTTCACAGATAAGAAGTCTTGCTTTCAAGAGTGGTGTTCTGAAGACACATTTGAGAGGCTCGAGGTCAGCGGCACTAATGTTTGTGTTAGGTCAAGTCAGAGTTTTCTCCCTTTAACTATTCAAAGTTGATGACATGATTATGGGTTTCAAAAATGATAGGTCCGCTCACCTGAACACTCCGACCCACCTGCCAGATGTTTCCTGCCCGCTCACCTGAGGTCTCCAACCCATTCACATGAGTATTCCAGCCCCACCCGCCATGTTAGACCTACTCTGGCCCACTGTGAAAGCAGCCGACCCAGAAACAAGGCCCAACATGTGACTCAGATCTTCAGCCAGATACAAGCATAGCCCATCCAGCATCAGGCCCACCACCTGAGTCAGACCTCAGGTTCGACGCAAGCTTAGCCTACCCAGCAGCGAGGCCCCCCAGTCCTGCGGGTCACTGCTCTACAGAATGATACAGACAAGGAGCAAAACGCAATCTCAGGTCCCGAACCCACCTGTAACAGATACAAGAGACACTGCCCTACAAGAAAATGAGAATCATGCAGATGAAAGCTCTGAACCGATAGCTTCTGAGGTAGTCAACAATGATAGAGTTCCTTATTGCACATTCACATATATAATTGAAGTCAATGCTGCATTAAAGTTCATCTCTCAGGGCGGGTGAGATAGCTCAATGGACTAAGCATCTGCCTGGGAGGCGCAGGGACCAGGGTTCGATCCCCAGCAGCACATGCTGCGCCAGCCCCACCCCAGGGTTGGCGAAGCTGGCCACAGCACAAATAAATATATAAAAATAAAGTTCATTTCTCATTTGGAAGCCAAGTGCATGCAATAGGAGAACCGCGCATCGTTTTCATTCCCGACCTCTCAGAAACCTAACGTGTTCCCTCCCTTCTCCGGAACATAGCTATCTTCTAGAGATACTCCCTGTCTCACCAATACTAGTAATCACAGGGGACTTTCCCCCCTAAGGTGTTATTTTGATCTTGGGAATTAAGCTGTAATTAAGCAGCGGAGAAAGATCCTGCTATAAATGTTAACGAGGAAGCCAGCTTTCTAATGAACTCCAGCTGATGAGAGGGCAGGCAGAAAGCAAGGGGCTCAGCCAGGGGCGCAGGAGGAGAGGCAGCCCATGAAGAGAAGCTGCCAGCCCATGCTCACCGGACACCTCAGACGGTGCCATGGGTTTTGGAAATCAGGCCTGCACAGAAGTAACCAGTTAAGGCTCTCAAAATGAGATGACCCTCGCCTCAGTGTGGCCTGTGAGCCCAGTGATGCCAGCAGAGAGGACACAGCATGGAGGAGCAGGAGGAGGAGGAGGAGGAGGAGGAAGAGGAGGAGCAGGCTGGGTGGAGGAGAAGGTGGACTCTGAGATCGAGTAGCCGAGACCGAGGAGTGCACAGCCCTGCCAGAGGCTGCGGAAGCAAGAAGGTTCTCCTGTCCAGGGTCCAGAGCACAGCCCTGCTCACAGCCTGATGTGCAACGCCTGCCTTCCAGAAGATGCAGGAATAGATTTCTGTTGTTTTAAGCCTCCAAGTGCATCGTAGTTGGTCATGGCAGCTGGGAGAAACTACTGCAAGCTCTGCATTTCTTTGTCTGGTACTTGTATACCCACAGCCTCCTGGTTGCCCAGTGCCATGCTGGGTCCTGGGTGCATAGCGATGAGACAGACAGACAGATAGGCTGACTGGCTGACTGACTGCCTGACTGCCTGACTGACAGACATGAGCAGATTCACTCTACACTACTGTGAGGAGGATCTCTAGAGAGGGCTAAGAGTTGAGGAACTGGAGAAGATTCTGGCCCAAACGGGGCACTCAATAGGTATGAAAGCCCAGGTCTAAAGGCCCGGCATAGTCATGGTAGCCCAAGGCTGAGGCCAGCTCCCAGAAAGGGAATGAAGCTCTGAGATACACAGGAGCCTGAAGAAGTCAAAGAGGAGGCGTGTCAGCGTCGTAAGAGTGAGGAGACGAGTGACACATGAAGATGCAGGATGCGGCGTTGGGGACGACACAGAGCCCTTCTGGGATACTGGCCCAGAGGGTGCCCAGACTTTTGAAGAACCTCTGGGAGGGCATAGTGTGATGAGAATCATGTCCGTGAGCTCTCTCTGGTGCTGTGTAGAGAAGGAACCGGGGCGAGGCAAGCATGGCGCAGCACGCAGGAAGCCAGTGCAGAGGTACGGGTAGAGATGAGAAGCGGGGCGAACTGAGCATAATTAGAAGGGAAGACATCACTGGCCTGGGTGTGTAGGGCGAGGAGGGAATTGGAGATCAAGGATGTATGTTGTGCTGGCTGGGAAACGAGAAGAGGAATGCGCTTTGTGAGTACCACAACCTGAGTTTGTGAGTACAACGACCTTGAATTTACATCAGGAGCTATTGGAAAGATATCACCATGGAGAGGTAATGTTGGCCAACACAGATACAGCAAAGAGTCAGAACATCCTGAAGACTGAGATTCCAGGGCACCAGAATTGGATTGTGCTTGAAGGAGGCAGAGTGAAGGGATTCACCTAGGGAGAAAGTGAAGAGGACTCTGAGAAATGGAGGGGAGAGATGGAGTGAAAGGGAGACAGGGAGAGAGACAGAGAGAAACAGAGACAGAGAGACAGGCAGAGAGGGAGAGGAGAGAAGAAGGAGGGTCAAGAAAGTACAGAGGCAAACTGGGTAAAACCTTAGAGAAAGGATAGCTTTGAGGACAGCACAGATCGGTCCAATGCTGATGAGCAAAATTCTGTCCGCAAAAAATGCAGTGAAAATGTCACTGGTGCTGGGTGATGGGAAAGCATTGCTGACCACCATAAAAGCAGGTGCACTGGTGGGCAGAAGCCTACAGACCACAGAAGCGAAGAATACCAGGGGGGTGGGGGCGCCCAGTCCTAATCTAACGCCCATCAGCACCCTCCACAGTGCCTTGGGGCCGCAGAACACCCCAGAAGGAGCTCTGCTAGGTCGGCCACGAGGTGTCTGGACTCTGAGAGAAATAGGCTGTGTCAGCTGTATGAAAAGTCGCCTGTGCTCGACACACGCTTGGAGCCTGGGGCTCACCTTACGGTGAAGTGGTCTGAGAAGCTTGCAGTAGAAGAGAGCAGAGGGATTATTGTGCAAAGAAAGGAAAAAGAAAAAAACCATCACATTTTGCCATGGCGATACAATGCCAATTGCCCAGCAGGGCAAGGGAGGCTAAAATCTTGCCCTGTGTGTTTTATGCAACGTGACTGGTCCATACATTCCGCAGCTTTCGTCTGTACAATACCCAAAACAGGCGGCCTGTGCACACACGCGGGCTCACTTTACACACCATCTCGCAGGCTCGAGGAACCGGTTCCTGTGTGAGCCCTTCTCAGCTGAGCCCTATCATGGAGAGTGGCACTGGTGGGGCCAGGGGGTCAGGACAAGGGTCAGATCTCCATGGGGGAAGTCACATGGAGAGGATGGGGGCCAAACTTGCTTCTGCCTGACAGTCCTCCTGTAGTAGGAGGTCGCATACTGAGCACCTGATGCCCCCGTGACCTGGTGCCCTCCTGCTAGACAGGTCTGAAGGCTGCATTGCCTCCCCAGAGAGCCATCCTGGGGACCCTGCTGAGCCTCCTGGATGCTTCCAGGGCCCCAAATCAATCCGCACCCAGCACTCTTGGAAGCGTGTAGGGCTGGTTTTGGTGTAGCTTCTCCCATCTGTTCAGCTATGTTAGGACCAAGTAACTTCTTGGGGTTGTGATCCTCCAAGTGTCAAGAGGGCTCTCTCAGCTAACACTCCTTGAAGTCTTAGGAGTGGAGCAGCAATGAAGAGAGACACGACGGCAGAATATGCCTCAGTGGCCTGACAAGAGCTAATTCCAGCTTCCACCCGAACTGTAGATGGCCCTGGCATGATCAGTGCAGGTTCCGATTTCATTTCCAAGTAAAATTTAATGATTAGCTAAGTGGGTAGGACTGATTCCAAAAAAGCTTATCCAGAACTATGTTGTAGGAGATATTTTCATGAGAAATCTAAAGGCGAATGTCTTCAGGAGTCTGGGAACCATGACCTTTATTTAACATATATAGTTTAAAAATCGCTATTTCTAAACAAATCGATCTTATTTTGATAGCAGATGCCCTTCGGAAGGCTATGGATATATATGGGGGCTTTTTTGTGTGTGTTTTCGGTGTCTGACCTTGGAAGCTGAGAATTGTCATTCTGTTTTCTGTGTATGTCTCTCTGCTAAAATGAAAACATGCATTTTATAGTCAAGAGGCAGCCAGGGGCTTATGAGTGACCTGACAGAGACAGGGGCAGTGGGACAGTAAGGACTGAGCCAAGCACCCTTGCCAAGGAGAGTACAGCCTTGGGAAGGCACGTGCCAGGAAGCTGTGTGGGCTCTGGCGGAAGAAGCATCCAGCCAAACAAGGCAGGCAAGAGCTGCATCAGCGCGCACGTGTGGGGTTCGTTCACAGGCCCTTTGAGGCCCCAAACGCCCCATGAGGTAGGTCATTAGAAACACTGGCTAGAAAAAAACTGACTGACAAGATTCACATCTGGGTCTTTCTGAATCTTTTCTTAATCGATAACTCACTAATACACAGGGTACTCCCTGAAACGAATTAATTCTGCTCTTCAATGTCCATGTCTCAGTGGGCCCCTCTGCGCTTTCTACTCATGATGAAAGCAATCTCCATCCCTGGGTTGCCATGGCTCTGTTTACCAGTACAGAGGGTGTGCTTATTTTTGTCTTTTTTTTTTTTAAAACTAAAGAAAACACCACGATGTAAATAGAACCTAATTTCATTATTGCTGTAGGGAATTCACAAGACAAGTGCACACGTCCATTGGACTTGCCTCGCAAACTGGTTGTCCTGCGGAGCTGTAATGAAAACATGACTATATGCCACCTGGTGTGGCACCTGGGGTACAGTATGCCCCCAAGAAATGTTGGCCCTATTATTCTGACTACAGCAGCTGCTATCTGCTACATGTTACAAATTTAAAGCTCTACGGTCAGTCAGTGAATATTAGAATACGCATTTTCAAACAGTTTTAAACCTCTCTTGATTTTAGGAGTCTACAGTGTAAGAAATAATGGGAAGGTGTTCTTGGTTGGTAGTTTTGGCATGTGACCTTATGAATTCTTAATAGAATCCCCCCTTTTCAACAGGTAAGCTTAATTAGATATTAAGTGCTTATCCACTTTACCCTAAAAAGTTCAGCTTTTTGTCATTTGCTTGTACGTTATCTAGAGAGTCAGTCCCATTGTGAAGCCCACGCTGGCCTTGAACTTGCTGTTCTGAAGAGTTGTGGTGTGGTGTAGCAGTCCGTGAGAGGAGCCTCAGGAGGTGTAGCCTACACCTTTGCAGTCCAATAGCCATGCACGGAAAATATTTGCAAAAACACTGAACCCATATGGAGTACACAGAGAGGGTTTTCTTTTTGATGTTCCCTAAGCAATGCAGGACAACAAACCTTTACATACATGTTCTTGTGTTAAGTGTTATAAGGAATCCAGGCCAAGTGTATGCCGGGGGAAGTATATAGACTATAAACACATACCATGCCACTTTATTTGAAGGAGCAGAATGTCTGCTGATTCTGCTGTCTGAGGACGACCTGGAGTCGGAAATTTACTGAACAGCCTGCACCGAAGAAATGCGGGAGCTGCATCTGCACGCTTCGTTATTAACAATGTGGGTGCCCATCTGTCCCTAGGCCTTTTCACTCAGACCTCCACACTGCCAGGCTGGTGAACTGGGAGAAGAGACTGAGCTTCACTGCCTGCCTAGCTCTCCCCACCTCCTGTTCCCCTCCACCCCCGATCTTCTCAACACAGTCATCCTCTTTACCGCAGCAGGCTCTGTCCCCGTGAAGGGAACCCAAAGACACAGGTCTCTGGAGTTGCAGTGGGTATCAGGAGCCCTTTGGTGGCTGCACAGCTGAGCCACTTCCTCCTAAACTCTGCCTGCTTCCTCTCTCGGTTCTCAGACCAGCTTGGGACAAGGAAAGTCCATTGAGAGACCCCTACGCTCCTAACAAAGAGGCCTGCGCTACTACACTTCTTTGGGAAGAACTAGCATGCAGTATAATTACCGACCATGTCATATTCCTGTCTGCGCTGGTGTAGAAGAAGTAGCAGAAAATAGGGATGTCTTTACCTTGGAGAAGTGCATATATTTTGTTAGTTTTCATATTTTGACAACTTTTTTGACAGCTTTGGGGACACACAACCAAATATTAGTACTTCACGACACAGGCACATTGTGTGTTCTTATCTATGGCAGGAAAAACCTAAATTTTGTCATGAAGTATAATGTTCAATTTGAAAGTAGCTTTCTTTTCCACCATCCAGGGGCCAAAGTACAAAACATTCATGTGGTAGTAGTTAAGTCATAAGGTATGCAAATGTATTTTACATATTATAAAATATTGTGTACGTATAAGTTATGAGTTCTGAACTTTAGTCATTACTCCAAATTGAGCTCATTTGCTACTCCCACTGAGCATTTAATACCTCAGGCATCAGAAGGTTGTGCAGAATAAGGAATAGCTACCTATGTGTCAGATCCTAAAATCATTCTTACCAAGTAGATTTTGACAAGCATAGTTTTGTTTCCTAACTATCAGTCCTTAACAGACAGGAAAAATCAGTGCTATTTCTTCAACAGAAAATTATATTCTGCTCCTATTTTAGCACTTTTCTTAGAGTTGATAAAAAAAAAAAAACAAGAAAAAGAAAAAAAAAACCTGATGATCATATAACTTAGTGAGGCTTACTTAAATGAACAGAAAAAAAACTTTAACTCTTAAAATAATTGATTTTTCTCCACATCAGTTGAAAAATGTACAATAGAGTTAAGTGAAAGTCTTTTATGAAGAAGTAATTTTATGTTCATTAAAGGAAACATAAAATATACTGTAAGATTGGATTATCAGAGTCTGTGGGAAAATTGCTTACAGGTTATTAACCTAGTTTTAAAGCAAAAATTTTTAAACCGTGTTCAGGGTTTTTCCCAATGTCGCGTGCACTGAATGACAGAACGTTGCGTGACTGTCGCAAAAGCCATGGGGCGGCCATGCAGTAGTGCGGGAGAACGGCTGAAGGTGTATGGGAGACTGGAACACGACAGCCCCCGTGGCCGCTACAGCAGCGGGAAGGCCTGGGGATCCGCAGTGACCTGGCCGCTGCTTGGCTTCTAGGGGCAGCTGTCGCCCAGAAGGTGGGGAGACAGAAAAGCCGCCCCCCCCCCCCCGTAGCTCGCGTTTCTATCCTGGGGAAAATCCTACTTTCTAACGTCTCCCCTCTCCACTGGATGCTTGTTAAACCCCTGGCAGTTTGTCCTAGGCAAGACTTTTATTTATTTATTTTTTTAACACAGGTCATTCTTGTTCTCACCCTATCCCCAAATCTTCTTATCCTTTTTTCATTTAAAAAATCTTTAATGTATTCGGTACAGCGTCTCACTGCGCAGCTCAGATGCACACTGATCCTCCTGCTCTCAGCCTCCCCAGCACTGGGATTACAGGCGTGCAGCACCACGCCCTGTCCCAAGTCTTGTTCCTTGCTGAGCCCCCCTTGCCACCTCCTACCTCCACTGATTTAATTCAATTTTCTATATTTGAAGCCTAACTGGACTCAACATGTTTTCTTAAGCGTGTGTGTGTGTATGTGCGTGTGCGTGTGTGTGTGTGTGTGTGTGTGTATGTGTGCGTGCGTGCGTGCGTGTGTGTGTGTGTGTGTGGTATTAGGGACTGGACCAAGGGCCTCAGGCATGCTATGCAAGTGCTCTATTACCAAGCTATCCCCTCAGCCTCAAAATATAGGGGTTTTTTTAGATTATTTTTTATGGATTTAAAACACTTAATGTCTTCAAATGTTTTTGAAATCTAGAGGAAAAAAGCATTGACTGTGAACCTTATAGACATTACCCGTAATTCAGAAAGTATATGACAGATAGCCCTGGCCCTCACAGCCCTTTCTCCTTAGGAAGTTGGTTGAAATTTTGCAAAGGAAATACTTAATCTTTCCTGTGATGCAAGCTGATTAGCATTAGCTTAATATTTTATCAAGCCCTGCGTCTGGATGCTGTAGACCGTCTAGAATGAAGCAGTGGCAATGAGTCCTGCAAAACACTTATCAAAAATCAATCCTGGCAGAAAGTTATTTATTTATTTATTTTGCATTAAATAGGATTTTTACTGAAAGATGTATAGCCAAACCCATGAGAGATGCAATACTAAGAACAAGACGGTTCTTCATAGATTCAGCAGAGCTGCCTCAGAGCACTGCATCTTGAGTGAGCTTTCACTCTGGTCCTACCTTAAGGACCCCAAAATTCAGGCCAAAATGGGTTCTGTTGTAGCAGAACTGAGCTCAGTATCTTTGGGCCTGTATCCTCTTACCTCAAGGTATTATATTGCTCTCAGATTCCATAGACACTCTTAAGGCGTAGAAGGGAAAAAGAGATGCCTAGAATCATCTGGCAGACATGTAAGGACAGAAATTTGTAGGCGCTGCGTACTGGAACAAACTGATAAGGCCACAGCCTTGTCACCACGAAGCACGTCAAAGCACAGTGGTCCCCGGCTTGGCCGGCCCACGCTATCTCTGCACGTTCTCCATTAGCCTGACGTCAGGGGAGGGAGCACTCCTGAGAGACAGAACACCTCTGTATCATGAATTCACGTCCACGACCCTCGTTCAGTGTCTTACGGTCCAGGGTTCTCCCTTATCTGGATGTCACTCTTCGGTTATCTGCACAAGCTTTACTCTTGCACGTAGCTAAAATTCAGGCAGGTCTCCATGTCTTCACGGAGCTTTCTTTGCTAATTTCCATTCCAGGTGGAAGATTTTCGGTGTCTTGGGCATTTCTTTTCTTTCTTAATAACATCTCAGTAGTGATATAGTTCACCTAACATGGGCTCCATTCTTTCAAAGAATAAAACAATACCCAGCGATATCTGTGTTGGTAACGAGACTGCTGCTTGCCAGTGTGGAAGCCCAGGCTGTCTTATCACTCCAGGAGAGAACCTCACGCCCTGGCCCTACACTTGCCTCTCCCCTCCTTGCCTGCCTCCTGGTGACCACTAGTTCACTTTCTGTCTTACTGATCTGCCTGGAGGGACATCACCAACAGCAGGACCCAGGAGGGGCGTTTTCCATCCAGCTGATATCTCTCAGCATCATAGCTTAAAGGCTGCCATGTGGCGCCGTGGCACTCTGGCCCTGTCAGAAGCTCTCTCACCGCCTAGATGCCTCACACCTGGCTTCCCCACGTGGTGCGCGTGGTTCCCTGGAGTTGCCTCCACATTCTGCCTATCGCAGATAAAGCTGCTGTGAACATCCATATAGATTTCTGTCTTCCCTTCTCGTGTGGATCCATGGGAATGGAACTGCTTGGCCTGTGGCCCTCATGGGTTGAGTGTGTGTGTGGACTTCGCCACTGTTGACAGCTGCCTTGTCCTGGTACCACCAGCAGTGCGTGGTCACTGGTCAGCATTTCCCCACAACTTTGGTAATGCTTGTTATTCTCTGTCAGTCTAGTCACTGTCACTCACAAGAAATGAAGTGTCGCCTCATTTGAGGTCTGAGTCTGATTTCTCTAATTAACGATAAATGCCTCAATATGACCAACAGTCAGCATTTTTACATGTGTACAGGAGCCTCTCTGATGAGACTTTCAAGCACTATTTGTTTTAGAGTCTCTAAAACCAAATATAAACTGGAATAAGTAGTGACTCAATAATACTGATAAAAATAATACTTATGAAAAGATAGGCTCCTTGTGTAATTTTTAAACAATACTTTATTTATTTTTATTTTATTTTTTTGTACCAGGGATGGAATTCAAGACTTTGAGCTTGCCAGGCATGTGAATGTCTGTTATCAATATTCTTCTTAAATAATCAAAATACACTGGTATGTGCATGCAAAAATGTGGACTCTTTAAATACATTTTTGTAGCCAGCAAAATACCTATTTTTAAAGGACAGCTTACTTACCTCTATTTTTCTCCTAAGAAATCAATTTGAGACAAGCAGCATATCAGAATTTTTTTATGGGAGCAAAGTTTAACTCACATGGGTTGGCGGCTGTGTTTCCGCCAAGTTGATTACAGGGCCAAAAACTCCGAGCTGATGTTTAGGGATGGCAGAGTCAGATATAGATCTCTCACAAGAGTCTGTTCCCTGAAATTAGAGATGGAGGAGAGATATGGATTTATTTTTCAGGATATGTACCTTCCTGGATGTCAGATGCCATTTGTCACAGCACAGATTTTTGCTGTCTATCAGGATCTAGGTAAAAAGGTATTTCAGGGCTTAGGGAGCCCTCTCATATGAGTATTTTATCCAAAGGAGCAGTCTCAATTTTCTCAGAAAGGGAGCTGGAGAAAAACATAGCTCTGTGCACATCATGGTATTCCAGCTTAGTGTAGAATTTCAGCTACATTTGAACTTCTGAGTCCCATTTAATTGAATTATTCTTCTGCAATGATTTTGATTAATTCCAGTGTCTGTGAACTATTCCAGAGGATGTGGTTACAAAAGGTTGCTCGTCAAGAAGCTGGGAGGGCTGTCGGCTCAGAGTTGTGGTCAGAGCACTGCCATTCGACCGTTTAGAGCAGGACATGAGAACAGCCAGCACGCCTCCGTTCACCAACACTTCTGTTCACAACCAGCTTGCTTTGGCAAAATGTTGCTTCCGTTCCCAACTGTTTATCAGGTGACAGACAAGATCACACTCAGCTTCCCAAGATTCCTTGAGCAAATTAAGTTCATAAACTGAAGCACCATCACCTATGTGGGAAATTTATTTTCAGAGTTATTACTTTGTAAATAATTAGATAATTGTACAAAGATTATGAAAATACAGTTGATGTTCATTACAAGATTGTGCAGAACAAAAGCTTATGAGCAACCACACAGGCTGATAAGTGCGGTTGGAATTAACAAAGATGTTCTAGACACATGCACGGGTGAAGAAATACTACCCAGACGCTGAACACTATTTATGGAAGACTAATTCATGTTGCCAAAAATTTTGAGACGTGTGAAGTTAAAAATGAATTCATAAGATTATATATAGCTTATACTTATGTTTTAAGATATTTATATCTTATATTTAAATCTATAAATGCACATTTGAATCTATAAATATACGTGGAGACATACTTAAAGATTTAAAAATTGGCCAAGGTGGTCTCCCTTTTAGGCCTTGATTTCGTCACCTGTAAAATGGGAATAATGTTCAAAAGCACTTCATAAGCACTTAGTTAATAGGCAGTGGTAGGGCTGCACTGCGA
Organism: Myocastor coypus; assembly: GCA_004027025.1. Classification (NCBI taxonomy): domain Eukaryota; kingdom Metazoa; phylum Chordata; class Mammalia; order Rodentia; family Myocastoridae; genus Myocastor; species Myocastor coypus. The sequence goes on along the minus strand of PVJA010014791.1, from coordinate 33,113 downwards.
GCAGCATCTTGTTATTTTATAGGCTCATCTAGCTCACTGTTTAGCATCCACGAGACAAGCAAAATGTGGTTTTGCCAATGGCCAAAGTCCCCCACTCCCACATGAGCTTTCCCACCCTTCAGGAGTCATGGGCAGTCTGCAGACTGGAAGCCTTTGGAGCATAGCTGTGGTCCAAGATGCACAGTGGCTCTTCCTGGTGTTATCCTAATTTGCATTTGCAAAGAGGTTAAATGTCAGCTCACACATGGAGGAGAGAGGTGCTAAGCCTGGAATGGGCTTGTTGGGACATCTGGATGCTTGATCCGTCTGTACTGTGCAATGAACTCAGATTCTCAGATAGTGTTGGAACCAAAGGCACTAGTGAGGTGTGTGATGCATTTGAAATACAGATCAGCGCTGGAGAATATTTAGATCAGGCATCTGTCTTTGGGGCTCATGTCACCCAAAGTCAGCCCGCAGAATAGTTCTAAGTGAAACCCGCCAGTTGCATTTTGAGTACAGGCAGAATCATTTTCATTTAGCATATTAATTATTGGTATGCAGGTAGGCACTGTTAAAATATTCAAAAATGATTTGTGCCCGTTGATCAGTAAATCAACCCCTTAACATTATTTATAAGTTTCTTGCAGAATAAACAGTGCTTATAAGACTATGTAGCTAAATGCTTGGCCTCACTATGTTTTTAATTTAATCAGAGTCTATATTTTAAGCAACTTTGAGAACAGTACATAAATACAGGATATGAGCTGTATAATTCCAAAAGTTTCTGTGAAAAACTTGCTCCTGGATAGAAAAATTATAAATAACCTCATTGTCCTGTCTACTATTCAGTGCTTCTGCTAAATACCACAACTCCAGCTGAGTGCTGGACGCTTTAATTTAGGGATGGGGAGGGGTCTCCCCCAAGTAGAAAGCATGCCACTGAGAATATGAATCACTGAAGGTGACATTAAATCTTCCAAAAATATAAATATATGTGTCTGTGTGGCTCAAGAGACCAACAATAAATGTTAAATATTAATAAGTTATGGAAATCCTCATGGATACTGTCATCAGGTAGCTCCAGAAAGGAGAAAGAAGACAGAAAACGGAAAGCCCGAGTCTTTGCTCCTGTGCAGTGTATGTTCTCTGTCTTAGAGAAAAGTCAACAGAGACGTGATCTAGAGCTCCTGGAGGAGAGAGATTTAGGGTCTTTCCCTAAATTAAAAAATTAAAAATTTTAATTTTTTTTTTTTTTTTTTTGTCTTTTTGAGACAGGGTCTTGCTATGCAGTTGAGGCTGGTCCTGAGCTCACTTTTGTAGCCCAGGCTGGTCGCGAACTCGCACCAATCCTCCTGCCTCAGCCTCCTGAGTGCTGGGATTACAGGCGTGCGCCACCACGCCCGGCTCCTACACCTGTTTTAAAAAATTAAAATTAATATTCTTCATAGACAAACAGCCAGGAGACTTCCACCTGGTGCTGTGAGGTGCGAAGAAGACCAGCGCCCACGCTTAGCAAGAGAGCCCTGCGGGCCCTCAGAGCGAACCATTTCCTCTCAGCTTCGTGGCTTCCTTCCTTGGCCCCTCATCCTGTTCCTTGGGATGACAAGATGAAGAGCACTGGCCACAGACGCGGTGTCCACTCATCGCAGCCAGGCGGGCCTTGCACCTCGTGAGCCTGGGGAACTCGGGGCTCCCCAGCAAAGCCCGAGGCCTCCCAGGTCTGTGCCTATCAGCGGGCGAATTAGGAAGGGAGAGCTGCCATCGGCCCGCTGCTCTCGCATTGACTCTCAGGGAAACCCTCCTTCCGAAGTCACTTCTCCCCTGGCTGCACGGGGTCCAGCCCAGATGCACGCGAGCCCTTGGGCCTTGCGTGCTCCTCTGCGGGGGAGAAGCGCGGAGCTGCTCTCCCTCAGAAAAGACAGGTGCCGAGCTGTGAAACACAAATAGGAAAAAGCCAGAACTCGCTCCACTCAGACCCTCTGGAGAGTTTGGCCCCATGCTCAGCTCGTAGTGCCTCATTGAGAAAATATCAGATATCTTCACGACGGTGAGGAGAGTAGCCGAGAAAGCACCAGAGGACCAAGAGCCACACCTAGGTGACAACGACGGAGCATGCACCGAAGGAGACTGGGACCATGGCTGCTGTCCACTCAAGAGCTGCTGGGAAAGGGACCTTGCCTCAATGTGCCCCGGAAGGAAGGATGAGGGGAACGGCCTAGGGGAGGCTGTGAGAAGGACAGAACCAGAGGTCGGTGTGGCCACCACGCCTGCCTCGCTGTGGGGCCGATTCTGAACGACGAGAGATGGAACGGAGCCAATCTGATAACACTGTTATTTGGACTTGCTCATTCTGGAATACGGAAGAAAGACAAGGATAAGTAACTATATCCCATTGCATAAAATACTATTTTGAGAATTCTGGGTGGTTTTTTTTTTTTTTTCTTTTTTTCCTCATTCCCTTTTTAAATTGGCACCACGATGTTAGGTTGAGCTCTCGTACAGGTGCGAATCCTGGTCTAGCTATGGGACTCTGAACAATTTATTTAACTTCTCTGTAGCTTAGTTTCCCTATGTTCAAATGGTGGTAATAAAGAGAAGGACTTAATATATAAAAGTTCTTACAACGCCATATTTGTAGAAGAGCTACTTGATCAGTGCTCCAAGAAGCCTACTGAAGGAGTGAAGGATCAACCAGCTGGAGCTGAGAGTCACCATGGCGGGTGGAGGACTCTACAGACAAAAGAGAGCCAAACGCTGCCTCCTGGCTCTGAGCGGCTTCCTGCCGGGCTTCCACACAGCCCTGCCTGTAGGGACCTCCACGTCTGCTGTTGGTATGTGAGGGAAAGTTCATTGACCTTCCTGTCCTTGCCTTTTCCACGATGACAAAGTGCTGCCCCTCATGTGAAGACCATTTGATGGCATCCTCTGCCCAGCCTCTTCATGTACTGTAGGCACCCTTGTGCTGGCCCTGCCTACACCTCCTCATCTCCACAACTGCGGTGTCAGGTGCCAACATGGTTCTCAGACGATGACTGCACCTGAGCCAATTAGAACACATCTCGGAGTCCATACAGAAACTCTGATTCAGAGGGCACCAACGGAAGCGTGCTTCTCACTAACCCAACCACACCGTCTGTTCCTCTCTAAATTTGAAAAAAGTCACAACTTGGAACTCACCCAAAATTCATACTTTTCGTTGAAAGTCAATGGCCATTTCCTACTGGACCAGGAACTGCTTTCCAGCCACCGTGCTGTCTATGTTTCGTTTCCTCAGGCTGGGGCCCACTATCCAAGACAACAGACGCAATGCACGAAGCTCGGTTTCTTGTATTTCCTTTTTGAATGATCTGTATTTCCTGTACAAACCAACAGTGCTGACCAATGAATTGGTTTTTTGTTTTTGTTTTTCTTTTTGGGGGACTGGGGGTTGAACTCGGGTCCTTGCATTTGCCAGGCAAGCGCTTATTCTACTGAGCTATCTCCCTAGTCCCATAACCAGTGAATTGTTGCTGGAACTTCTGTCAGTCAAGGTGGGACACCCATGTGAGTGTGACCCTCAAAGGCACCTCTGAGACCAAGGCATTCATTTGTAAGAAAATTGCCTGGAGCTATATCTACATGGTGGCTTTTTTTCTTTGAATGCTAGAGCCACCATATAGGGACAGATCTATCCTTGACACCCTAAGATTCTAAGTCTATGTTCTCTGAGCTCCCACCTTAGATACACATGGAATACCACTGATGTAGTGAGAAGCAAATAGCAACTGAAAATAAGATAAACTTGACAAGCATCCCTAATATGCAGGCCTGACTATGGCAGCCTGGCCTGAGAATGTATATAAACATATATTGAGGCCTTTGTTCTACACGGAACCTGACACTTTGGTTACTACTGTATCATACTTTGACCATATAAAAGACTATAAAAGAACTATAAAAGAACGTTCATTTCCTCAACTGATTAAAATTTCTGATTGACTTACAGTGAACGTTAAAATGACAGATGGCCACAGGGCTCTTGTCCTATTCGGTGCTTTTTGGTTTTACCGCTTTTCTCTGTTTTGAGATTTGAGTGTCATCAGCCAAGCTTTGGCTGGCTGAACAGCCACGTTTCACCTTGGTTTCCTTAGTTGTCACATGAGCAAGGTCTACCTTTCTTATAGAATGATGAGGATTATGTAAGGCTGGATGTGAGAGGCCAAGCTTTGCACTGAACGTACAGTATTTCAAAACAACTGTTGAATTGAAATGTTGATTGGATCCCTGCTATGTACACAGGCTCTGCAAGCCATGATTTGGGGTAGGCTGAGGGAGCTTATAAACAAATAGTGAGTTAGGGTTCATTTCTTCAAAGTTAAACAGGAGCGTGACATTTACAGAGGATGACAGGACTTAAGGCATAACACAGAAGGGGCCTTAGGGCAAAGCAGACTATAAACAGTAAGAGCTGAGTTTGGTAGGAAGAGGCTGGAGGGTTCTGAAACTCAGGAGAGTCTTGTTTCCATGCTTATGCTATGATTTGGCTCTACAGTAGCCCCCAAAGCCTCAGATTTGTGGGAGGTGAGAAGATTGTGAGCGTGCTATGGCTCGCTTGCTGTCAGGAGCTGGGTCTGCTCAGGAGAGGCAGGACACAGTAGCATGGCTGGCACCCCCTGACTCTCTCTGGTTCCTGTGCCCCACCAGGAACACAGCTCTTCTGTACCACGTCGTTTGCCATGCTTTTTCCATTTTAGAATCAGTCAACTTTGGACTGGAACATGGGTTAAAATAAACCTTGCTTCCTTTATGTGGCTGGTATCAAGTACTTTGTCCCAGAGGCAGGAAAAGTGACAGATATTGGTGACTCTAGGAATCCAGTAAAGGAACTCACCTCAAAGCCTATGTTTCCTAGGCAGTAAAACTCGGCTGTGACATCAATGGGCTCAGGGAAATAAAGTAGCTATGGTTTATCTCGGCGGGCTTGAGACGCTCTGGGGAACAAATGAAGATGGCTTCTGGCGCTTCTGGGTGGCTCGTGCAGGCATGGCCCTGGGGTCTCTGTCTGGCCCCTGGGTCCTTCTTCCCCTGCCCTCTGCTTCTCAGCCCGAGAAAAGCAAGCAGTTTGCTTCTCCTGTGCCCAACTGTGGTCACGATCAGCTGGGGCTCAGCCTCAAAGCAAAGGAGCCAGCCGAGGACAGCCTGGCACCTCCAGACCCCTAGCAACCTAAGCACTTCCTGTGTGAAGACGTGGATGCTGAGCGTGCCACGCACAGGAGGCTCTCCAGGGCCCCCACACCTGGGAAGGCAAGCTCTACCCTTGAACACTTTGAGATCATGAGAACGTGGCTTTGAATTTTGTCTCTTTCATTTATTAATCTAACCTTGAACAAATCATTCAGCCTCGCCGAGCCTCATTCCTTTTTAGGAGTCTAAATATGCTCCAGTGCGGCAGAGCCAGTCCGAGGAGCAGAGAGAGCACCTGAGCGGCCCCTGACACAATTCCTGGCACAACACAACCACGTTCAATAACAACAGGTGCCCTGGCTGTTCTCGTCCTTTGATGTGGTTATTGTCAGGACTACGATTTCTGCTCCATAGCAAGATGGGAAGCTGGGCTGGGGAGATAGCTCAGGGGCTCAAGTGCCTGCCTAGCAAGTCCAAGGTCCTCAGTTTGATCCCTGGGTGGGGGGGGAGGTAGGGGAGGAGCTGTGAAGCCAGAATTCCTCTCCATCTCTTTCTCACCCCCACGCATTACTCCTGACTTCTCAGGTCACCAGGGCTGGCCTTTTTCACCCCCCTACTTCTGTCTTGCTTTCACTGAGGTCCACCAGGCGCCTAGACACATTCACTGCCCGCCCCCCAGTGTCTCACCCTCCTTAGCAGTGCTGAAAGGTGCCCTGTGTGTTTCCCATGCCGTCAGTTTGCGGCGTCATCTCCTACTCTCCCAGGTACACAGACCATCGCTGCAGGGCTCAAGAGCTGCAAGCATTGCTCGCAAAGCTCCCTGGGCTCATGATATTCATTCATCTTACTGAAATGAAATTTCGCCTTTATTTCTAACAGGAATCCGTGTTTGAATGAAGAAAAAGTCGAGCACGAGGAAATCAATGATGTAGTAATTTCTGAAAACGGCAATAAGGAAAACAATATAAAAGCAGGGACTTTGGCCTCTGCATACTGAGCAGGCATTGCTAGGAACAACTGTGTCAACGGCCAAGACTCAGCCGGGTCCAGCCTGGCTCGGTTCCAGCCAGCCTCCTCCTAGCCCTAAAATCAGAAAACTCAGAGACATAGAGAAGTGTGCAGCTTCCTACGCTACTCAGGCAGCAGCTCAGATGAGAGCTGACATTCTTCAAAGACAGAGAGGGGGGAAAGGTGAGGAGCCACCCTTCCACATAGATAGCAGTCCAGCCGAGCCTACGATTCCAACTCAGATATACACCTCGGTTGCCAAGATAGCTGTGTCTGAGATATCTTGGGAAGGAACAACTTCCTGGATTGATGGGCCAGACATGGAGGTTTGTGAATTTAAAAGCAGCCCCAGCAGCCTGTCTGCCCCAGACTTGGGTAAAAGTCTATCTTGAACTACGCACTCAGACAGCAGTTAAGAGACACGCACTAGAGCCAAAAGGCTCTGATTTGGAAGCTAGAGGTTGGCTTGACTCTTACTCAGCACTTTAGCCCTGTGCCCACACCTAACTTGGAATCCGGTCCTCATGTCTTTTTATACCTTTCGGTATTTGTGAATTGCTTTGAAGACAAAACTGGAGGTTGCCTGTTAGTAGATCCCTACTGCAGTCAGCGCAGAGCTGTGCTTGTAGCTCCCTTTTTGTTGTGTGTCTAAGGTGGTCAGTGAAGTGGGTGATACTTCTGGTGCTGAGAAATAGAGCTCCCGATTTGCTAACCATGGCGGAGCTCTTCTGAATTCTATGTACGCAAAAGCCACCCAGGGCACACACAGAAGGCCTTGGCCCTGGAGGCTGGGTGGCCTGGGTTTTCATTTCTGCACAGCCACTCTTCTCCAAGTCGTATGACAAATTGGTTTTTCTATGTGAGTATATTTGCAGGCTTATTCGGAGCTGCCTGTCTCCAAATCTTAGCTGTCACTTCTTGGGCACTGGGATCAAAATGCTACCGAGTGTTGTGACCATCCTAGGTTCTTGGACAAAGAACAGGGCACAAAAGTAGAAGGGAAGGCGCAGCTTTATTAGCGAGGATTTGCTCTTCAGGGTGGGAGTGGGCCAGCGAGGCCGGCCCTGGGGAAGCCAGGACTCAAGGCCTCCATGCAGCTTCTGGAAGGAGGGGGAGCTCCTTGAAGGGTCACTGCAGTTCGCTGCACTGTCTGTCTCTACCTGTCTGTTGGAGGGGCAGGTCTTGTGCCTTATGGACCTTTGGGGGACTGTCATGGTACCCAAAGCCCATGGGAAGGAGGTGGCAAGAACACAGTGCAAATGAGATTATAATTAATTATAGTTCAAGGCTAACAGGAAGTAGGTGGCTCTTTCTCAACTAGAAAGAGAACCAAGAGGGGCCGGGGAGATAGCTCAGGGGCACAAGTGCCTGCCTGGCAAGTGCAAGGTCCTGAGTTCAATCCCTGGTTCTCCACCCCAGAAAAAAAAGAAAGAAAGCAAAGAAAACCAAGAGATGGAGGGAGAGAGGGAAGGGAGGAAGGGCAGCAGATGCTCCGTGTGTGTGCACTTAGGCCGCAGAAGCCGTGCAAGCGCTCTGTGCTGTGAACATGCGCTCTGAGACAGACTACTAGTAATTGAGCTGGGGTCACTGCGGGTGTTTGAGATATTTCATACTGCATATGTGCCTCTCTAGGTGCTCCTCACAGGAGCCCTGAGGGCTACTCACTGGTCCCTGAGCCCAGAGCAGACAGGTACCTTCTTGTCTTTCCCAGCTGTGGGCTAGCTGTCAGAGCTGGGTACCTCTGTGGATTTCAGGGAGCGAGGTGGGTTTCTCTCTGGCCCTCAGGAACCCCCATCCGACCTTTCTCCTCCTCCTACCTATTGCAGTCATGTAGTTGCCTTATACACTAAACGTGGCATGTCCCTGGAGACCTTTCCTCTTAGTAAATGTGTGCACGTGTGCACACATGTGCATGCGTGCTCGCATGTAAGCCCCTCAAGAGTTCTAGGCAGACTGCATGGGACTCTTGTTAAATAGCTCTTTGCAGAGTTTCTGGTGTTTGTTAGGCCCTTATTCAATGAGGGCTGCTAATAATAGCTATCTTCACTGACCACTTTGCGTTGCAGTGGCAATTTTCACTTCCGTGTTGACCAAATCCCAACAAGCATTGCAGGCTTGGCTTGAATACTGATGGCATTGTTTCTACCAGGTTGAGGCTGACTTGCATTTTGAGCACATGATCAAGGTCCTTCGAATTTTTTATTTAAATTATTAAGACAATCCACTCAGCACATGACCCAAATCTGGCTCCCGGAGGCTCTTGGGGAATAATAGCAGCCACCCCGAGCCTTGCCCTCTCTGGGGTGCTCTGCTTCCACTCCTTCTGATCCTCTTCAGGTGAGCCAGGATTTATCTCCCCCTTCACAGATAGAGGAACTAGGGCTCAGACCAGGACACTCGCTCTGGTTCTGGCCGAGGGGTAGTGACATAAACAACTTCAAAGGGCAGCTCATCGGGATCTTCTGCAGCCAGTCTGGAGGAGGGGCCTCATTCTGGAATTCCCCAGGGGCCAGGGGCTCACCAGAGCCAGCGCAGAGGCGGGGGCCCTCCTGCAGCCCTTTCCACCAGTCAGCACTGCCGTGCCTTAACTCTGGGCAGAAACGGTGTGGCAGATGATGTGCTTGGAAGTCGAACGGCGCGGTGACGCATCCTGCCTCAGCATGCCTGGGAACACATTCCAGGGGACAACGCACTCATGTATGGTCCCCTCCTGCTCTGCGCTCCCCTCTGTGTCCCTTCTTCTGCTCGTCTCCTTCCTTCCCTCAGCAAGCATGAGAAAGGTTAGAACCTAGTGGAGCTGGTGCCCAGGCAGACGTGCCAGGGGTTTTGAGTCTCCACAGCTCCTCTCTGGTGCCTGCCGAGTTTGGAAGATCTGAGTAGGAAACCACCATCTTTCTGGCATACAGGAATGAAGGAATGTGTGTGGAGAAGTCTCATAGGGGCCTCTGTCCTCTTTTCACCAACACTGTGGAGTGCCTGTGACCCTTCAGGCCCTGTGCTTGCTTGGCTGACTCCTCTGACAGGGATTTGGTGCTGTCCCTCAAGAAACTCTCTGTCAGGTGAGGAAGGTGGGCCCGCATAACAGGCTTCGCACCATCAGGGTCTGAGCCGAACAGGCTGAGCACCAGACCTTGGCCGGGAGAAGGCAGAGCAAGTCCTCAGAGCTTCGTGAAGGGGCTGGAGTTTCTGCCGAGTACAAGTTTGCAGATCTCGCACTGCCGGTACTGGAACTGCATCCCGATCCCTGCCATGACTGGGCATTAGTTCCATTCCAGGCTACAGAAGGAGCAGAGTGAATGGGAATAACGAGAAAGAGGCACGTGCTGGGCTGCCGGGCGGTGGTGCAGGCGTGGGCCAAGCCCTGGCTCTCCAGACTCAGTTTCCCTGTCTGCAGAAGAGGAAAGCTAGCGAAGGAATCAAAACAGCTCCTTTGCTGGGTGTGACACTTTGTGACTTTATGCAGTAAATGTTTCTGAAGAGTATGCCTGCCCCCAGTCACCCTGCCCTGTGCCACTTACACACCATGGGCATGGGGCTTGCTTGACCCAGGAGCTGCATGGTCACTGTCCTTGTGGAACGGCCAGCTGTGTTCTTAGCTGCGCAGAGCCCAGGAGGAAGTCGGCACAGTTCCTGGCCGAGCGACCCGGGGCGAATGACTGGAAGGAAGGGCTGCCGCGGAGTCCTTGGATTGCCTTGTGCAGTCTGAGCCTGTCAGGGCTTGCGTGTCACCGGACTGCACACAGGACAGGCCCCCAAGAGAACGTGGGGTGCTGTTACATCATGGCACTCTGTTGGGCTCCTTCCTGGGGTCCTCCTCAGAGCCTAGGGAACTCAGGGCACCTGGCTGGTCAGAAAGGGGCAGCAAGGAATGATCAGGTAGAGGTCCGCGCCTGGACCCAGGACGAGCAGGGGCTGCGGCTGTGCGGGGTCGTCAGGTCAGACAGGGATTCCCACCCTGATGAAACAGGACTGACCTAAACGCTCTGCTCCTCCGCAGCAAGCAGATCGCGCTCCGCGGAGCAGCAGCTGCCCTGCGGTCCCCAGAGCATTGCCTCCTGACTGTGGGCTTCAGCAAGGAGCAGCGTGGTGGCTCCCCAGGCAGAGCGGTTGCACTGGGAACAATTGTTTAAATCCAGGCTTAGTAGTGCTCAGCCCTGGGGGTGCAGTCACAAGGCACTGACACTCAGGTGAAGGCGGGCGGGGAGAGGGAGGGGGAAAGGTCCCTGGGGACTTTGCCTCTGCTATTTAGGGATGGTGATTCCCAAGTTATGACACCAGCTGCTCTGAGGATAGAGAATTGTCGTGGTCGGAGTTCCACTGCGCCTTTTCCTCATGTTCTCCAGCAAAACTCAGCATTTCGTGATTGTGAGCTGAGCGCTCGCCCACATAGGTCATCTGGTTTTAAAAGTACGTTTAAAAGACAGCACTCTTCAGTGACCTGCTCAAGGCCAACCTGCAAGCCAGCAGCAGGCATTCCAGCTCTTTCAGCCTGAGTCACAGACCCAGCTGTTTCTTACTCTACTCTTGTATTTTCTCGAACTTCCCATTAGCCTACAGTAGACTTCTGCTTTGTGGGGGAAAATATACATCGGCCGATCCATCAGCTGAAAAATTCAGAGCAGGGTCCAACGGGTCCCCACAGAGGAGAGCAGGAAAGTCTAGTCCCGACTCGAATCCCAGCCCACTGCTCCCCTTCCCGGCTGGTTCGGTGCCCAGCAGAGCACCAGCTACCAAGCACAGGAGTCTGCAGGACACAGAGCCAGGCTTGAGCAGAGGCGGGGGACCTGGGCCTGGGTGAGCAGTTCCCAGCACCCAGCGCACAGCTCCTGCAAGACTGTTACATCAGAGCTCTGTGACCAGGGCCTTGGACACCGGCTCTGGTGGGCAGGTGCAGAGACATCCAGTGGAGGCAGGAGTGGATGAAGCATGCGAGCAGGGCTCTGCGCAGAAGGATCGTTGACTTCCGGAGTGTTCCTGGGAAGCTGGGCGGGTGTTTGTACCCTTGTCCTTTTGCTCTTGCCTACACCTTTCTCCAGGGGCCTCCCTGCCTGAGAACTTGAGCTCCTCGCACAGCACGGGTCAGCTTCTAGGCTTGGCTCACCTGGCGATCTTCTAGCAGTCGGGACGAGGTGGAGGGGAAGGATTCAAGTAGCCCTTACTACACGGGGCACTGTCTTGGGTACTGAGGATGTAAACCGTCTGGATGCCTTGCGAATTCACTGACTGATACGGGGGTGAAGGCCAGGGTGCCAGTGAGTACAGCAAAGAGGGCTCTGGCCCCTGATGCCAGGTAGGGGGCACCAGGGTTGAGTCCCTGGGAGAAGAGCTGGATGAGGGAGCTGAGGGGGTCGGGTGATAGCAGGAATAAGGGTTGAGAATGAACGGTGCCAATGTGGGCCGGGCCAAGCTTTCAGAGCTCTGGGAAAACCTGTCTTGGTGAGAGAGGAAGCAGCTTCCAGTCTTTGTTTTTCCCCACGAAGGCAGTGACTTTGGTGGGTGACTCGCCAGAAAGACTGGACCTGTACTCTGAGTCTCCACTGAGGTCAGCCTGCTTGTGTTTTGATCGGGGCATCTTACATGAGCGACTCCAGTACTTGAGTACAACAAAAAATGAGTCCTTAGCTGCTGTCGAAACCCATGACGCATTTGTTTGTAATTGTGGTAAAACACAATGTGCATCCTTGGGGCCATTTTCCAATGTAGAAATTACGTCCTTCAGTGCATTCCAGTTGTTGCACACCCATGGCCATGGTCCTCCTCTAGAATTTTCCTTAACTCCAAACTGAAACTCTGACTCATTAAACAGTGTTCACCTCTCCCCCAACCTCCTTATTCCTGAACATTTAGTTCTTCTGGCGGCCCCATAAGAAGTCCCAGAATGCTTTGCAGCAACATAGCCAGCTGACTAGAACCATCGAGAGGGCGTACTCCTGTCAAGGCCCAGCAGTCAGCCTCTGGGTTCTTGTACTCTGGACATCAGGGAGCTGCCTTGGACTTCTCCTAACCTAGAGCATAGAACCCTGCAGACTGGCTCAAGCTCCCCTATGATTTAGGGATCCATTGTGATGATCTGGGCCTAAGCCACCAAGGGAGACATTCAAAGAATGGTGGAGAAGGCGAAGGGCAAGAGAGACATGGTCTAAAGGCCACTGGGGACAGAGTTGGCTGTCCAGGCCTCTGCAGCACCTCAGTCCCTTCCTCTCTCTGGCACACTCTCTGGTTGTATCGCCTAATCCCACCAAAGCTCAAGTCCCCTCTGCTTCCCAGACAACGCCGAACAAGGAACAAGCGAGGCTGTACTTGAGGTCAGTGTGGGGCTGACATTCATCGAGGAGCCCCTGTGTTTCTGTTCCTGTGAAACAGAAACCCCGGCCGGGCCCTGAGTGCGTCTGGACGCAGAGCCTTGCCTGGAACCTCCCACCGGGCTGAAGCTTCCTGCTCCTGCTAATCCTGCCTTGCTGGCACCACTCCAGCCCGGTAATTACATTCCCCCTCACCCGCTTCCCCCTGGCAGAGTCAGCCCTTTCATGTGTCTTCTGGAAGTCTCTAGTTTTGTCACACTTTGTTCTTGACACCACATTTTCCTGAGGAGATTTTTCCTCTGAGGAAGCGGGTAGGAAGGGTGGCCCCTAGCCCCGCACATCATCTGTAGAAGTATTCTAGCAGGTAAGGGCGGTAAAGAGACCTAGTCCCAACCAGGACCTTGGAGCATAGTAGATCTTAGGAGGTGCCGTCGCCTCCCTGAGGCAGATGCGTAATTAAACTTGTGGTGTTCATTTTCCTCATGGTTTAAGCTTCTGTATCCCTTAGAGCTAGGGTCTCCTATTTGTTCCTGTTCTGCCAGGTAACTCTCACGGGACCCCCTCCTGCTTCCCCACTGCTCACCACCCCCACCCCACACCATGTTCTTGTCTTGGATCCCAAGGGGCACCGTGGTCCACTGCTGCGGGTTAAGCCCTGTGCCTTATCTGGGTACTAAGAGATGACAGGGACTTTAGAAGTCACTTGAATCCAAGGGCCAGGGAGATAGCTCAGGGGCTTAAGCACCTCACTGCCAAGTACAAGGACCTGAGTTTGATCCCCAATACCAAACTAACTAACTAACTATCATTTGGATTCAAAATTTATAACAAGAAGCCAGCAGTTGTTACACAGTTGCGCTTTAAGCATCACACGCCCCTCCAGATATTTGACAAATGCCTGTGTCACCTTCCAGCCCCAGGACGTTGGAGAAGTTAGCTCACATGCTATGTGTCCCTCTACACTTAATATGGTCCTTCTATGTATTTACTGCATTAGAAGTAAAGGGGGACCAAGGACAAGGCCCAGCTGTGCACTGTAAAAGGGGAGAAGTTTGAGCTGGCTCACATTTCAGGGAGATGCAGTCCATGGTCAATGGGGGCCCACACGGAAACACCAGGGCAGTAGGTGTGTCGGAGCAAATAGGCTCAGCTCAGCAGCCAGTGAGCAGGAAGGAGACTGCCCAGGCGCAGGGGCTGGGGAGTGTGTGTCACCCTCCGTCAACTTCCCTGGCAGTCTGGCACATCCAGAAGACTGCGCAGCAGACACCCTGGGCATTTCTTAATCTAGTCACATGGACAGCGCACTAGACACTCCCATGCCTTCTGTACCCATGTCTCCATTTACTGGACAAGATGCTTGAGCCACCATGCTAGCCCCATTCATTTCTTTTTTTTTTTTTTTTTTTAAGAATTTTTTTTATTTTATTTATTTATTTTTTTCTTGTTTCAGAACCTTTGTTTGTTTATTCACTCATTTTTATGGCCAGCTCAGCCCATACCGAGGGCAGGGATGGCGCAGCATGTGGTGCCGGGGGTCGAACCGCCGCCCCTACAGCTGCCCAAGCTTTCCCAAGCAGGCGCTTTAGACTGCTGAGCCATCCTGCCGGGCCCCTACCCCCATTCATTTCTAATATGTTAGAATCCTCTCAAACTCTTCAAAGCCCCACTGCAGGAGCAGAGCAGCAGCCCTGACCCTCTGCTACCTCACTGCGCGGTGAGATGTTGCTTTCTTACTTTGGATCTCCTTCATGCTTTGAAAAATTGGAGCCGATGTTCTGTTTAAGTAGAGTACACAGGCCTTAGAGTCTGAGGTAGAGCAGCCTTGCGCGACTGCACTGGACGGAAATTCAAGTGGGGATTTCCTTGGTCTACAGCCTCCAGTTCGTTGGGTCCTCCAGGGAGAAACCTGATGGAGATCCTGCGCTTATGGGTAAGAACGGTACCCTCCTTCTCATGACTAAGCCAAGGCTGACATTTAATAACTGTCCAAACATAAGTGGAGATGAATCACTGGCATGTGCGATGGTGGCATGGTGGCATCTCTTGGATTCTGTCTTGCTGGGCATTGGAACGTTCTGGCCAAATGCATGATGACTGGTGCCTGGAAACCTCACCTTTTATGCTTATCTTTCCTCCTGGAAACCTAAGCAACCTGCTGGAGCTCCATTCTCCTAGCTACTTCCGCTCTGTGCTGCTCAGCTTCCGCGCTCCCGGGCAGTCAGCTGCCTAAGCGCGGCTGAGGCAGGCGCTCAGAACAGCCGCTCCCTTTGCTCTGGGCTGGCGCACTCCCATCGGGGGCACAGAAACTCCCCTGGCAGCACGAATGCAGATTTTCTAGGGTAGAGACCTAGAATGAATTAACAAGCACCAACACACTTGCTAAACTTGAAAGCATACTCTATTATTGCGTGGCAATTGGTAAAGAACTTATTAATTAAGGTTATAAGATAGAGAGAAATCTCCCAGGGGACAAAAAGCCATTACAAAGACATTGTGGAAGCAATCTAGCAGTTAATGGAATACTCAGAGGTCCTTAAAAAAAAAAAGAGGGGGGTCACTTCTAAAAAGAATAGGTATCATCAAATTAGTGATATTAAAGATTGGGGGGAAAGTTACCAGAAGACGCGTAAAATTAAAAATAAAGAGTCTGGTAAGCATTCCAGTCTTTCTATTACAGCATCCTCAGACCCTCAGCACGAGCCCATACCACCGCAAACCATAAAAGTAAATTGAGATGGAGAGATGGGGATCAAACTAGTGTTACCAACAAGTATGAGCAGTGCATTTGCTTTTGTTCTGTGACAGGGGCAGCAGAAACAAAATAAATAACTCATTTCAAATGCCTGGGAGTTGTTTAAGAAATAACTATTGCATTAACGAGAAAAGCCAGGCTCTCCCTCTACTTCCTTTCTTAAGTTGTAAGCTCCCCTCTCCCGTGAGCTCATCATATTAGGACGCTACACTTCAGAATAAGGTTTCTCAAAATGAGGAAGAGCCAGGTGCTGGTTCCTGCGGGTCACGAAGCACATCCTACAGCTTTGTCGGGTTAAGATGTTTCTCTTCAGATCGGTCTGAGGACTCAGTTTGGGGGAAGAGTTGCAGACAGGCTTGCTTCAGCATCCTGCCACACATAGCTTAGCCAGGAGCCTTTTGCTTTGGGACCCCAATAATGTACCATGCCACTCCTCGCTGACCCAAAACCGACCAAGAAACAGCTTTGTCTTCAGAAAGGTAAAAACTGCTAAGAGCCAAGAAATGAAGAAAACAAAACAAAACAAAACAAAAAAAAAAAAAAAAAAAAAAAAAAAAAAAAAAAAAAAAAAAAAAAAAAAAAAAAAAAAAAAAAAAAAAAAAAAAAAAAAAAAAAAAAACCCACAACAACAGACGTTCGCTTCTTCGCTTTGGAATTTGAGTCTCACCTCTGTCCACAAAGGTGCATTTGAAAGCTAAAACTTGCGAATTATTTATGCCACACTGGTGAGGGAGAGGAAGATGCCTTTGGATTAATCAACACGAGATGATTAAGTGTAAAGAGAGAGGCATGGAGCAGCCACACGCTTGGCTCTGAGTCACCCACGCCCACGCGCTGCTGTCCTCCTGAGGTACCACCCACAACGTCCCGAGCCCTGTTTCACTTCACCTGCAGGAGGGAGGAAGCTGAGCACCGCAGCCCAGGCGCCCACAACCTGTGGTGATGCCAAAGGCCAAGAGGAGGACGAATTGTCAGCTCAGCGCAGTTGCAGTGACCTCAGTCTGGCTTAAAAGATAGCGACAAGACTGAAAAATGATAGTAGAAATGAAAGACTGTCCTTAGGATGGAATTTGCATGGGAATGTAAACATTTACCATGACAGAAATCATCCAATGGGGCTATTAGATGCCAGTAATAAACACATACTTATCTAGTCTTGATTTCTAGAAAAGCCCAGAGTACAATAATTTAGGCTCACCGCACATGTAAGGCAATCTGTGTCATGGGCCAGAACATCCTGGCACATGCCTACGCCTGGCTGATTCTGTACTGCGGCTCTTCCAGCTAGAGTCCAGCGTCTTTTCTACTTCCTTGCTCTACATGTCAAGTTTTTTACTGTCATTCTACTTTTCAGAAAGAAAGAAAGATAGAAAGAAAGAAAGAAAGAAAGAGAAAGGAAGGAAGAAAGAAAGAAAGAAGAAAGGAAAGAGAAAGAGGAAGGAAGGAAGGAAGGAAAGAAAGAAAGAGAACAAAAGGAAAGAAGGAAGGAAGAAAGAAGAAAGAAAGAAAGAGAGAGAGAGAGAAAGAAAGAAAGAAAGAAAGAAAGAAAGAAAGAAAGAAAGAAAGAAAGAAAGAAAGAAAGAAAGAGGCTAATTTGAAGTTGAACCATACAGGTTTCTCTTGGTAAACTAACCCTAAATAGCAACCTCCCCTCAACAGGTTTGTTAACACCCCTGTCAGCTCTGGGTTTCTGTACCCAAATATAGGCACCAGAGTGTTTTCTTCTTCTTTTATTTATGTATTTATTTATTTGAGCTGCATGAGCATTGCGAATGTGGGATTCGTCGGGCCAGTTTTTACACAGCTGCAGTTTCATGTCTAACCTTCAGGTGTGCTTTCTGTAGTCAGGTGCACTGGTTCTATAATTTCACCCTCCAACCCTTTTCCTTTCCTTTTCTCTTTCTCTCTTTTCTTTCTTCTGACATTCACATTGCTTCGATTTTTCAGTGAGAATTTCATTTCTAATGCCTCACAATTGTCATAAATGTCTTTCAGGATTGCGTGTGGTATCTCTGCACAGAGGGTCGTTTGGTGCTGAATGACTCAGCATAGGGAGAACCCTGGTCTCTCCTGCAGGCTCTCTTCTCCAGATTTCCTGAATGTCACAGTAATTAATGCCCAGTACCTTGGCTACCATGACACACTGTTCTCGCTACTTTTATACTTTCTAGTCTTTCTTACTGAAACACTCAGTATGACTAAGAATAGTCATAGTCTGCTATGACCATTCTTCACATGAAAGCTCCTTCTCAGCTTAAATGTTATCTTCTCAGAGAGGCCCTCCACAGTTCTAACAATTAAAGTAGCCCTCAGTACACACACACACACACACACACACACACACACACACACACACACAGACACACAACCCTCATCAGCCTCTTTATTGCTTTCATGACATTTGCCTTGACTGATAACTATCACGCTGACTGAGTTGCTTCCCTCTATCTTATCTCTGCCCTACCTCATCCTGACCATCTGCCCTGAGGAGGACCCTGTCAGTCTTGCTCCCTAGCTCCTGGCATAGGGTCTGTCGCACAATAAGTATGTGTTGGAAGAATTAATGGCATATCTCTACATTATTCTCTCAGTCCTAGTCAGGTAGGGTCTAAGTGTATTAACCAAGTGAGTCAATTTCTATAGCTTGAATAGAAATGAAGTTATTATTCCAGGACTTCTATCTGATAAGGAAACATTCAATAAAGCCAAGCAGTTGGAGCAACGTTCTATTTTTAGCAAGTGATGAAACGTAGTAGAATTCAAGTCCTCTGACTCCACCATAGCTGAAGACCTTCTTCCACCATCGCTGGCCACCTTGGTTGTCCACAGTCCCTGTGACAGCACAGCTTGAGCTCTCCACTGCAGTCCTCCAGGTCCAGAATGCATGGCTCACTTCTCACCTAGAGCAGGGGCGAATCTCAGCTCTTCCTCATGCAGGAAACACAGGCCCTTCACTGAGCCCTGCTAACAGAAGCCCTGCACAAACGGCCATTTCCTCCTCAAGTTTTGCTTGAGTAATCCTAATCAGCCCAGCCTGGTCAGCTCCTGTAAAATCATTTAGTTCTTTACATCCCTGCCTTCTCTTCCTGGACAGTAGGACAGAGACTAGTTCACTGGCATCTCCTCACCAGCAGACTGAAATAAATCAGCTATGTTCAAGTCCTCTTCCCACAGTGGAGAGGAGGCTATTCTTCAGTCTGCAGCACTAAATCTTAGCCATGTGGCTTGCACTGGTCCAGGCAGCGCCAACAAATATGACACAAGCACCAGTCCAAGGAGCGCTTGGAGCGCTGGGGTATATCCTTTCCTCTGGTACCTGAAATCTGGAAGTCACTGTGTGAACGATGCTCAATCTAGCACCCTGAAGAAGCCACAAAAAATAAATCTAGGCACTTAGACTGGACGCCACCCAATTGCTCGATGTGTGTGTGGGTCCACCCAGACCATGGGACATTGGAAACAGTCTGCCAGCTGAGCATGATTCTTTGACCATCCAAAGAACTGCCCTACTGGGCCGGTGTGAATTGCCAACCTGTGTGAGCTAACAATGATTATTGTTTTAATCCACTAAGTTTTGACATGCTTTGTCGCACAGTGCACTGACTGCCACCCTCACCCTGCACCTTCCAGAGCTTTCCAGTCATCTGGACTTGCTGCTACTCAGAACTCCTTCCCTAGGGGCTAATGCATTTGTCCCCACTTCACAGGGAGGAAAAATCAATACCATGAGGTTTTTCTGGTATCGATGGCCCGACATATTTGATTCTTCCAATCCCATGCAATAAAGAGAAGTCCTCCTCAGACACACTCAAGGGAGTAGCTACCAGAAATGTTTAGAAAGGAATTAAGATGTTAAGGACATGGTCAATTGCTGAAGGCTGGACAGTAAAACTATCAAGAAACGCAACTTTAAGCAGAGTGTGTCCAGTTAATAAAGCCTGAATTCAATTTGGTTAATTTACTTCTAAACAGTTACCAATTGTGTATAGAATACCTGGGCTGTTCCAGGACTACAGCCACTAAGGCATATACCATAATAACTACAATAATTTGCTATGGATCAGCTCATGTTAGTAACTTTCTGGAAGAATCACCCTGAAAATCTGCCATCACCTCTAAATATATGTACCATGTATCATTTCCCTCTACAGAGGAAAAAGCAAAGACCGACAGAAACCAGGAAACCCCCCCCTCCCCCCGGCACACAGAAAGGCAGAGGACTGAAATGCCGCCGGGAACTAGCCTCTGGGCTCGCACTTCTGTCCCCTGTCTCCTTTGCGTCAGCTACAATCAGCCGTGTCTCCTTTCAAGGACCAAGGATACAGGTCGTTAGCGCCACCCTGGAAGAGACCTGCAGGGACCACTCTTCAGCAAGAAGGCAGACATTCATGTAGCCACATGTGACCGGCTCTCTTTTAAGTAGCCTGTGTTGTTCTCCTTGGTACGTCCCTTGAAAAACCGCCTTTTGAACACATCGTTTCTGCTTTTTATTTTTCATTCTGGAAGTGCTAGGGGTTGAACCCAGGACCTCAAGCTTGCTGCGCTTAGTGTTCTAGCACTGGACTACTTCTCCAGCCCCAGCATTTTCTTTTCAACCCAAGTTTTTAGAAGGCAAGGGCAAAAACACCGAGTCACAAACTTAGTGCAATTTCTTTTTCCCCCCATCTCAGAGCCAGGTAGAGTAGAACAGTGCCCACCTCCCCAGACGCCTGGCTTTCATTTCTCCAAATTCTACAAAGGAGACCTCAGTCCGAGGACATCTCACAGAGGCCGGCCCCCAAGCAATGGCCAGCCTTTGTCATTCCTCTTACACCCTCAGTAACAAACGGCACCAACACATCCGCCCACTGTAATGGTGTTTGCCACATCTTGTTGAGTAGTGAACACGAGCACTGTGCTCCCAATTCAATTTAAGTGGTGCTCTGGTATCTGCTGGCTGCTCTTCAGCACCTCCCTCCCACCCTCCTCCACTGTGGGTTCAAGGCCAGGCCCCTCTGCTGCGCTGCACAGGTTCTGCCTTTCCGTCTGTTCCATGTCCCAGTGCTTTGTCATTCTGTGAGCTCAGAAGTGTCACTGGGAGCCTTCATTTGCCCTGATACTTGGACAGGTTCACATTCTCTCCTTGCCACCCGGCTCTTGACCTTCATCCTTATCGTCTAAGACGCTGGTCTCAGTTCCTGACACATGCAGGCCTTTCGCAAGAGTTCACTATATTGAATTGTACCTTTCTACACCCCCGGTGTACCCATTACCTCTTGTCACACACAGGAGGGCTTCTTTAAATATTTGTGAGCTGCTAATGGAGGAGCAATCAGAGTGACCGAGCAAGGGGATTTCAGCCTGATGGCGGACAGGTCTCAGAGGCAGGAGATCAGTGGCCGTTTCCTGCCTCCCTGTTGCTCATCTTTAGAGAGACGACGACGCCTTTGCTCATGAGTCCCTTGCACCACGCCTCAAGCTATGCATCTCACTAACCCAGTGGCATGAGTCGCTGGCACCTTTGCCCCAAAAGGGAGTTCCCCAAACGTAATTCTGCCGACTTACGCAGTGGGCACGTTAGGAATCATAGCAACCTGAACTGCCTCACGTTTCGCGATTATTCCTGGGGCCAGAGACGCTTCCCACACACAGCTTAGCATTTCTGCAGTTCTCTTCTAAGCAGCAGAGTTCTAAAGAAGACAAACCATGTGCTCCAGCTCAGGTCATTCCCTCAAAGAAGAGATCTTGTAAGGACCTCCCCTGGCCAGTTAAACCTACTAAACTAAAATCTGCACATCTGGAAAAGGCTATAAGGCTTTTCACAGTGATTTCCCGTTTCGGACTCCGTCCCTTGGGCGTTCCCTGCACGCAGCTCTGATGGAAATGAAGTCATCGCATGTCTGTATTGGGTGATCAGGTAGCACCAGGACAGCACAAAGGACTCTGAGAAATGAGCAAGGGGAAGGGAATATGTCACATCCTGACTACCGGGGAACCGTGCAAAACATCTAATCACAGCAGCACCAGGGAACTTGAACCTGTCCAAAAAGATCCTGCGCTGCCCGTGTTTAATTGCCCTTGATGGCGGCTGGCCAGTCATGCATGACAATGCGCGTGCCGCGCCGCTCCCTGCCCCCTCGTCGCTGTCAGCCTTCACTCCAGGTGACAAACAGAATTCTGGAGCCAGGGAGGGGTCTGGGCCAGAAACGGGGGTCGCGCAGGAAGGCTGGAGAAACGGAAGCCTTTATATTATAGAGCTCGCTTCAGTCCCGCACTTTCTTTCGCTGTGTCTGCGGCGTATTTATTTTCCTTGAGAGGAGAACCAAAACTAGGCCACACCATGCAAACGGAGAGGACATCTGCGACCTGAGGCGTGTCAATTGGCGGCGGGTGGGCTCCTGCGTAGTCAATTATCTCTGAGCACATGCTTGAGGCTGGACAGCGAAATTTGAATTATACTTGAATAGGAAAGGACATTATCTTTCTTGGTGGCTTGGTGCTCTTAAACCTCTCTTTCTGTCTGCACAAGAGGAAAAATCATGTTTCTATTGAGTCTCATGACAAGGAAAGCCCCCTCTGCAGGTGCGGGAAATGATGTTTTATTAAGCCTCGCATGGCGCTGATAACTGCCACAGCTTAATTGTCTGTTTTTAGCGTGGAATGAGAGTCCAACTTCTCTGGAGGTGCAGAGCCCTGACAGTGTGCAAAGCAGAAGGGAGCGAGGAGTCTCAAAGCCCCAAGCTGCAGGCTGCGAAGGACCCTGAGTTGGTCATTATATGACATAGCTATATTCTGAGGAACCTTGTTGGATCCAGAATACATATGGATTCTCTTTGGGCAATCCAAAAACATATAGTAAGGCTTTTAAGGCCTGGGACAGAATAAGATGTTGCAGGGGAGTTTAGGTACCATGTTCTTGCCAGTCCCTTTTCTGCCTCTGCCCTGCGATATGTTGGGGAGAACCTCGTTTCTCTCCAGGCTTCAGTTGGCTCATCTGCAAACACAGACTTGTCTACTCCCTGGGGTTGTAGTGCAGCTTAAATGTGCTACTTACGGTCTTCCTTCATGGATAAATAAAGTTCAGGCACATATCGACAAAGACACATGATCTGTTTATTTGTGTAAACTTGGCTTCCTGGTAAATGACACAAGCTCTGAAGTGAGTCAGGCTTGGATTTGAATACTGACTCAGTTACTAATTAACTCCTTAGTTTTATGTTAATTTTCTCATGTCAAAAAGGAGGGTAATTATTCTTACCTGTCAGGCCTAGAAGAGTGGCGAATAAAAATAGTCGAGATCTGCGCAGAAGAGGTCTGACACGCAGCGAACATTCAGCGAGGGGCAGCCGACTCCCAGTCTCCAGCCCCATGCACTGATCTGCAGGACAGGAATGCAAAAGCCAGGTTGCGATACCGAAAATTAGATCAGCCGTGGCGCGAGGGTGGTAGCCACTAATTGGCAATCTGACTATCAGTTGGCTATCAGTAGCTTACGTTTATCTCAGCAAGAAAATAAATGTTTAGCATATTAAGAATTTCTAGCCGGGCGTGGTGGCACACGCCTGTAATCCCAGCACTCAGGAGGCTGAGGCAGGAGGATCGGTGAGAGTTCGAGACCAGCCTGGGCTACAAAGCTGAGCTCAAGGCCAGCCTGAACTGTACAGCAAGACCCTGTCTCAAAAAGACAAAAAGAAAAAAAAAAAAAAAAGAATTTCCAGAGCCAGCTTAGAGGACTAAAGTACCTGCTTAGGCAGAGTGTAACACCCAGGGTTCGATCCCTGGTGTGCTGTGCCTGTCCCGCCCCTGAGGGCTAGATGAGACCGTGAGTGAGACTGGGTGTGGTGGTGCACACGCCTGTGATCGCAGTGCTTGGGAGGCTGAACGGGAGGATCGGTATGGGTCTGAGGTGTGTAGTGAGGCCCCGTGTCCCTCGTGCTAAATGCAAATAATAGTAAGAATAAGAATAATAGTAATAATAATAATAATAATAATAATAATAATATAAAAGTAAGAATTTCCATTTCTCTTGAATTTCTGAAATTTTATCAAACTTTAATCTGTGCTTGAAAATGAAATCTGCCTGGACCTTCAGGAATATTTTCAGTCTGCTGATGGAAGTCTTTTTACCTTCTATTCCAAATTGAATTACCATCTCCTCTCTATTGGTACTGCTTTCTTCTCTTGTTATTTCTATTCTAGGGCACCTGCTCTTCCTAAATGTTTTAAATATGGTAAACAAAACTTTTTCCAGAACGACTTTTAATGCTGTGATCATATTCTTTTTTAAGCTATCCAAGGTGTCACCTGATCCTCAAAAACAAAACAAAACAACAAACAAACAAAAAACCCCGACTCCGGTAGTGTGTTGTGTTTATTTACCCTTTCTTGGGCTACGGCCACGCGATGGATCACACTTACCTTGCTGTGTTTCCTTGAGCCCCGTGGCCCAGCTCTTGAGGCTGCCATTGATCCAAGTGACATGCCATTCCACGCAGGTTAGAGCACCAGCATCCCTACCTGGCACTCTGCGCCTCTGCAATGGAGTGGCCAGGAGCAGCCAGGAGCGGCCCATCCTTGTTGTACAGTGGCACTGTCTCTCCAGCAGCACAAAAAACTCTATCTATCTATCTATCTATCTATCTATCTATCTATCTACCTACCCATCTTTCTATCTATCTATCTATCTATCTATCTACCTATCTACCTATCTACCTACCTACCTACCTACCTACCTATCTATCATCTACCTATTTATCTATCATCTATCTATCTATTTGGTACAGGGTCTCACTACACAGCTTGGACTCGCAGTGATCCTCCTGTTTTCAGCCTCCCCAACCCTGCAATTACAGGCGAGCACCACCACGCCCAGGATCTGTTGCCCACTCCGTACACCTGGGGGCGGGGCCTGCACCGCATGGGGTGCTGGGGATTGAACCCCACTCCCTGTGCTTGCCTCATCTGGCGCTTAGCCCACTGAGCTATCACGTTGGCCCCACAAATCCTATCACCTGCACCCGCACACTCCTCCACTCCCCTACACAAATAAATAAGTAAATAAGTAAATAAATAAATACAAAGAGCACTCATGAGAAAGTGGGGGTCAAATAGCAAAGACTCAGAATAGAAATTTGAAGACAGAACTATTCCCCTCCACCAAAAGAAGGAGCAAAGCAAATAAACAGTGAATACTGTAATCTAGGCGTCTAAAGCTAGAGTGATGGAATAACTAGAAATCTGTGAAAAAACTGATCAAGAAGGGTTCTTAAAGTGGAAGTGATATTTCACAAGGGAAAACAATGATAGTGTAAAACTAAAAAATTAAACTGAGCAAAATAGCAGCTGGTGGGGGCAAGATCAGGAGGTGGAAACACACCCATTCCGGGCTGACAGAGGCGGTGGGTGCACTGCATGCTGGGTAGCAGGAACCCTCCTGAGGGTCTGTTTTATTAGCTCAGAGAAGTGGACGTAATGCAGGCAGCGCTCACTGGGGTCTTGTGTCCATAAACAGCATAGAAAGGTGTGTGCCGCTAGCGCTCAGACTACCTGCAGCAGCTCTCCGCGGCCCGCCTGGGTCACCCCCAGGGCCTAGCACTTTTGCTCTGTGGCTCACTTAGACCAAGAACCACCCAGCAAGAGAAAGGGACTCCAGCTCCGCATCCCTGCAGGCTCTGCCTGGCCGCCCTGTGGTGGTACTGGCTCGCAGGTGATTTGGGGCTACAGCTGATCAGGGAGGGGACTACAGAGAGTGCTCAGAATCACCCACATAGAAGCTTTCCTAAGAAAAATAAAATGAGATTTCTGAACCCCGGTTTACCTAGTGGCTATTAGTAATAGCATTCATTATAAGCACCGGTTTATGTGGTATTGAATGCATTAAAGGCCTGAGTCCGAGCCGGTCCGTGCCGGGGACCCTCTTGCGACTGCCTGGTTACTACCCATTTCTGTGTGCCTTTCACTATGGTTTTCAACCTCTTGTTTTTGCTGGAGTATATAACACCTTTATTAATTATCAACTGCTACCGATGCTTTCTCATTTGTCCTTTGCGGGGGGAGGGGGGGTGTCGCTATGCACCTCTGAGAGCCGTCCCTCAGCATGTCCCCTGATCTAGCTTCCTCCTTCATGGCTGAAGCGCAGGCCAAGGGGCCGGGCATCTTTTATGGAGGCACCTGGGTTTGTGGGTCCCAACACAGTCTCGGCTTCCAGTACTGCACGGCCCCCCAGAGGGAAGGACATTTATTTTTTCCAACATTGAGATGCCTTTGTAAGAGCTATGGATGAAGAGTTAACCTCCCTCGGCTGCTTGCCGGTACAGAGCTATTTCTGAGTACGAATTTAAAGAATTGCACTCCAGGCTGGTGGGACGGAAGCTCAGCATGTGTGCTCATTTGGTTTGGGGACAAAAATGTGACAGCTCTGTCAAAGGTGTAGATGCTTTGCGAGCAAGTAACCAGCTGTGACAAGTTGGACTTCATCTTGCTGGGCCGCCTTGGGTGGGTGTGAGCCCTGCAGTGAGAGTAGAGACCAGGCAGAGTCAGAGCGTGAAGGTTCTGGGAGGCAGAAGAGTTGGGCACAAGCTCCGCACACATGAAAACAGACACCAGCCCAGAGAGCTTTCGGAGGCTATGCGCAACTTGCAAAGCTGGATCTTGGATTTCTACACACGGACTTATCACAGATATTTCAATGTGAGGTGCAGCTTGCCACACTCAATTTTACACGAGACGCATAGGCATGCATGTTTTGAAAAAATGTGAGGTATGAAATATGTGCATATTCCAGGTCAAAACAGTGGAAAAAAAAACAATAAACATTATACTCTGTGTCCTCCTGGGCTTTACCTTCAAGAGAGGAGCTGGTCGAACCCTAGGTAGTAGGATAAGAGAACAAACATTGTACTTAAAAGATGGAGAGTCTAGCAAATTCGGGATTAACCCAGAAATGGAAAAGGGTTACTTCAGTAGACTCTTAAAAGTTGGGTTCGGTTGGATTTGCAGAAAGGAGAAAGAACAGGAACGGAAGGGGAAAGACGGTGCGTGCGCTGCAGAGTGATCACACCTTTCTGGCTGCGGTGATGGTGAAGCGCACCAAGGCACTCGTGCTTTCTGCTGCTAGACTAAAAGAACTTGGAAGTTAAGCAATTTAAAAGCCTCCCGTGGTTGGAAGGAGCAAATCCAGGGACTACTGGTAACTCAAAAAAAGCAGACAACTGGGGAAACTAAAGCTGAAGTGAGTTTGAAACAGGTGCTTGGAAGGTGGGTGGGGAGGACCTTCCTGAGACTGGCACACCAAGGATAGGATAAATGTATAGTTAGACGACATCAACTGTGCTTCTTTCTGTTGTTTGTTTGCTGTTATTGCTGTTGTTGTTTTTACTTTCTCATGAAGGCATTTTATATGGTATGCAGCGTGGTTGAAAAGCAGCTAACGCTTAAATCTTAAAACGTTATTGCAGCGAAGTACATACTGTCCTGAATCCCCCTCAGGCTGCTCCCCCTGGCTTCTAAAACACTAATCTCATCATTCCTGCTGCTTTCTGAAGCAGTTCCCCTGGCGCTTTCCCTGAGTGTCTTTAGTTACTCCACCACGGCTGCCCAGGTGCCCTGAGCTGGCTCCTAGCACGTACCTTTCCCCATCATTTAGGCCATGGAAAATAGCCACAAGCCCTGTGATACCCTATGCAGTGCAGGGTGGGGATGAGGACCTGCCTGTATGATTTTATTTGACAGAGGTTGAGAGTGTTTCAAGCGGGCATCGATGGCAATGTGTGCTAGCGTGATGTATTTTTCAAGCGTAGGCATTCACACTGCCTTGTGACTGCACCTCGTACACTAGTCTATCTTGATGATTTAGGCTCTCGGTGGCGGTGAGCTGAGACTTTCCGCAGCACCAAAGTGAGCTATGAGGGAGGATGTGCTGCGGATGAATGAAGGCTGCGTGTGACAGCAGGGCATAGAGGGGATGCCAGCCCCCACATCCCTGCTGCTTGCTCCCGTCCTCTCAGAGTCAGCAGGTCTCCGTGCCCCTGAATCTCTGCCACAGGGGAAACATAGCCAGATTCTGTTCCCAGCCTGATAGCAGTGACAGGTCCTTGGGCACCTGACAGCCTCCAAAGCCACCAAACACGATGTGTTTTGAAAGGAAAGTTCCTCATCTCAATATTTAGTCACTGTGCAGACATTTCCAGATGTCGATAGGCTCATTACCCCCCTGGAGCTGATTGGTTTCACCTTTTGGTTTAGAGCTATTGTCACTGCCAGAAAATTACTTCTATAAAGTGGTGTTGTTCTCCTTACGGTTGTCCACAAATCTAACTCAGCACCATTTTCTGTAAAGCACCCTCAAAACGGCGGGTTGCCAGGCTCCACGAAGACACTGAGTCAGAATCCATAGCAGTGGAACCCAAGGACTTCAATCCCAAAACTCCAGGCCTGGTTCTGAGGGGCCACAGGGTTCAGGACCACAGCCTCGTATCTTCTTCTTGGTGTTTCTACTTTTGTTTTCTACAGTCAACATTAAACAGTCCCTAATTTCTCTAGTTTTATTCAACTATCCTTCAAGTATGTAAAGATGATGCTCATATCGTGACTCCCTCAGCTTCTCTACTAGTGTGTGGATCAGGAATATCACTCCAATGCCCAGACCTTGAAGGTACAGCCACTATCAAGAGGTGGTGGAACTTTTAAGAGGAGGAGCCTAGTGGGAAGAAGTGACATTATTGGTGGTGCACCCACTAAAGGCATTGTGGGAACCTCAACTCATCTTCTTCCCCTACCATGTTCCAGACATGAGGTGACTCCATTCCACTAAGCACTCCTGTCAATAAGTAGCACCAGGTTCAAATCAATGGACCCACCAGTCATGGGCAAAACATCCAGAACTGCGGGCGACAACAGACCTCCCCTCTGTGTCAGTTGTTCATGCTGATTTTGTCGGCATCTGTTACAGTAATGGAGCCCTACCATCACGTTTCCAGCTCTGATGGTTACGTCTCCTGGAGGGTACAATCCCCACCAGCTTCTTCTGCCCTTCCAGGATGTTACTTCCCGTGCTCTTGGCTGCTATGGTCATCTTTTCCTGAAGGGCTTCCACTCCATCTACTGTTTGTGTTGCCAGCATGCATTTAAAATCTAGATGTGGTTTGGCTCAAGGGACACTTTCCTCCCTTGGTCCGGACACTGCACTGCCATCGAGGAAGCTGGTTGTGCAAACCCTTTGGCTGCTTTCTAAGGCTATTAGCTCAGGGGGAACTTGGGCCAACTGACCTCCTCCACCCACTGACTGTATTTATGACACTGCTCTTTGGATATTGCCTTCCTATTTGGAAATTTTAATTTCAGGGTGCGTGATTTTGAATAATTGTCGTTGCTGAGAATTAGTTCCTCTATGAAGTCACTCTGGTTTCCTTACAGATGTCTCCCTACCATCAATATATCTTAATTCTTATTACTGTCTGGATCAAATACGAAAATGTAGAAGCCAGGTATGAACTTGAATTGTGAATGGTTGTCAGTCTGAGAGCCCTTTTAACAATAAAGTATGGACTAACAGTATACCTAGTACAAAAACGAAAATGAAGAAGAGGAAGAACAAGCAGTCATGCAGAGACATACAAAAGGGCCTATGTATTTTTGGAGATAGATACATTTCTATTTGTAGGCCTCATGTTGAAAGAAATGCGTGCCAAACCTTTATTTTTCATCAAGCATGACACAGGACACACATACCTTCAAAAGCAGATGAAATGAGAGGAAATCTGATGCTAGCTTTGTGGGCAAGCAGTTCTACAAATGGCATAGCCTTCATCAATAGCTCAACATAAATTAGTGACGCATCGTTTATAAGGGTGGTGAATACGAGGGAGACTCAGAGACAGCTTCACCAAGTGCCGACCGCAATGTGGACCCCAGAGATGAGAAGCAGTTAGGTGTGCACTGCACTAACGCAGCCTAGGTGTGTGCAGCTCATCACACACCAAAGGATTTCAGAGTTTCTGTGTACGCTCTGGGGAGGAGAGGGCCTCATCCAGTAAGGGTAAAGGTGGCGAGGAAAGTCCTGTGAGGTCTAAATGGAGAAAAAAACGGGTGGGAAGGCGAACTGGAGAGAAATTTAAGGTTGCAACAGAACAAGAAGACTGTGGGTGCCCATACCTGATCCATAATGTTTTTAGTTACATTTAAGCTTGATTAATGTCCCTAGAAATTCACATTAGCAAAATAGATAAGCAGTGAATATAGTTTTAAAAATACAACTTGGGAAGCTAATGAAGCACTCAGAAAACACCTATTTATGTGCTGCTGCGTTCTTTTTTATTTATTTTTTAATTATACTGTTTATTTGTTAGCTAAAGTTTTACATTGGAAGTTTAGTCATTAAACATGATGATAATTTTCTCAACAAATCATACATTGTCTGCAAGTTAAACATTTTACATCAAAACATTATAGGGATATATATACTTTTTACAATGCATATTGTTATCTTCATAGCAGTTGCTCAGAGTACAAAATACAGACAAGGTAACTTTTCTAAACACTATCACTACAAATATTTCCTCTCACTGAACTAAGAAAGTAGCTGTATGTATAGTCCAATATTCCATAGTAGTGGGTCATCAGCAGAACTGGCTGATGTTGGAAGCTGTTGACTTGAGCCTTTTACGGCTCAGCATACTTATCTGGCTTTACCGTTTTTTTGTTTGTTTGTTTGTTTGTTTTGGGTTTTTTTTTTTTTTTGCCTCATGGTTAAACTTTTCTGCTGGGTGGTTAAGGCCAAGTTAAAGCAAGACCTATATAACAAAACATGCAACTTTTTTATCTGACAAGTTTAGTCAGATAAGCTCAGGATTTACCCTGAAACCATGTACAGTATCTTGTAGAACCTTTGTCAGTGTCAGCCCTTGGAATGAGCCATGGTCATTGCTTGACCAATTTGCTCTCTGACCTGCTGCTGAATTCTAGCTTCCCTCTGTGAGGCTGGGTTTTTCATGACTTCCGGGTTGGACTCCCCAGCTTCCCACATGGCTGACCCACTTGTACATCTACCGCAGATCCATGCTACCCTGCCCAGAAGAACTGTGGATGCCCCTTGCACTGATGATCTACCTACCCTCTAGCTTTTTCTTTGTTTGTGTGCTTGCTTTGAATCCCTGGTAGTCAGATCTAAGCCTCTGGCACCCTGGCTCTTTCTTTTCTCTTCCACTTCAGGTCTCCTGGATGAACAAATCTCTCATGGCTTCTCATTCCACTGCTGCTCTTACTGTAGCTTAGCTCAATAGCCTCTGTCCAGGGGCAGCTACAGAGGCCCCCTGGCTGCTCCCTCACCATATAGTGAACTCCCCTTGCTCACATTCCCTACATGTCCAGTCATCCTTGCAAAGTATACATAGGCCAGCCACTGTCCTTTTGCCCAGTGAGCCACCGTGGTAGCCTTCAGACATCTCCCAGGAGAGCCTGGGCACATCACAGTCTGCAAGGCTGTGCACCACGAGCCCTGGGTCACCGCTGGCCTCCAGCCTGCCAGTGCACCTGGGCTCTTCACAGGAAGCAGTGGGACCCCTGTGAGGCCTTGAAGCTCACCTTTCCTTATGTCTAAAACCCCTCCACATAGTGGTGAGGCTAACACCCTCCCTTCGTGTTTCTGCTGGAAGGTCACTGTATAGACAACAGCCTCTAAAATAGCACCCTCGGATGCCTGTTTAGGCAGACACAGGGACCAGGTTTGTTATCTGCCCCCTCCCATGCTGAGACAGTGGTGTGGTGTGCTGAGACTGGGTGTGGTGGGGCGCACCTGTAATTCCCATGCTTGGGAGGCTGAAAACAGGAGGAACACTACAAATTTGATCTATGTAGTGAGACCCTGAACACCCTGTAGACCCTATACCAAATATATAAATAAAATAAAATAGCGCCCTCTTTTCAACTTTCTGTCTTGAATTTTCTTCATAGCACTGCCATTATCTGACATTATGTCATGGTAGCTGGGCAGATGAAGACATTAGAGATGATGGAAGGGGTGTGAGAGTTGAGGAGTGAGAACCATGAGAGAGGTGAGACAGAGAGAGAGAGAGAGACAGCCAGATGAGAGACGCACAGAAAGACATAGAGAGACAAAGACAGGCAGAGAGAGAAGAGAGTGAGACAGAGCTGAGAGAAAGACACAGAGAGATCAAGAAAGACAGAGACAGAGAGGCAGAGAGAGAGACAGAGAGAGAGAGACAGAGAGAGAGAGACAGAGATAGAGAGGCAGAAACACTCCCAATCTGAGATCCTAGGCTTGAGCCTCAGTTGAAGGTCCTTGGTAATTCCAATATGCAGCTAAGGTTGGGACTCACAGGACATGAAGGCCAGAGCCAAATTCAGAGCAGCTTTTTCCCACTAGAACGGCGCCAGCTGCTGACCAACCGTGTTGGCTGCCTTCACCTCACTACAGTTTTGAAAAATACCCAAAAGAAAGAAGGTGAAACCTGAAAGCAGTTTGTTTCTTTCACGGGTTCTCTTTTCCAAAGGAAGAAGCGGGTGTGGTGTAAGAGCAGGAACTTTGCAGCCAGGTGACCACTGTGGGCTTGTCCTGGGACGCTTCTCTGCACATCAACATCATCTGTAAAATGAGAGTAACAATGCCCTCCCCTGTGGAGTCGCAGGGAGACTACCTCATTCTGTGCAAAGCCTTTCAAGCAGCACCTGACACAAAGCAGGTGCGCCGGAGGCCTGGGCCCTTATGGGCTGGAGAACAGCTCTCAAGCAGAAAGCGTGTGGAAAATTCCTCTGGCCAATGGTTCTGAAAGTAGCCGAGGGACTGAGATAGACCATTTTCTCCAGAACTCTAACACCACTCAAGGATGGAGTTGGTTAATGATTAGATCCTATAAAATTTTCCATGTCATGTGCCCGTTCCCCACTAGGCAATAGAAAGTAATTAAGAATTACGGGGAGTAGATTCCGTGAGAGGGAGGCATACCTTTCTAGGGACAAGCTCCAAACCCTAACGAGGTTATTGGCACAGGTGTCTCCTGCAAATAAATTAATGGGGAGGCAGATCCAATCATTAATCTGTCATCCAAAGTCGGTGTTTAGAGTCATTTGGGGAGCTGGGGCTTCCTTGGCCCAACCTTGGGGGTGTCTGGGGCAAAGATTAGGAAGCGCAGCGATTTCATTAGGATAACAAGGCTGTTAAGGAGCAGCCTGGCTCTTCTGATGGCATTTACACAGCGTCACAAGGAACTGCACCGACAGCTACTGTCAGGGTCCCACCTAGGAACCACAGTGATTTATTGATACAGCGAGGGAGCTATTATTGTCCGTATTTGTAAAACTTTTACACCCACTAAGAGTCTACCTCACTGTGTTGCAGACTTCCCAAAGATGAATGCATGTAATTGAATGTCTAAATTGCCCCAGCATGACATTATGATTTAGGCCAATATGATAAATTCTCATTCCATGTGTTGTGTGTAGTTGTGGAAGGGGCTACACAGGAATTTGAGAAGACCCCAGAGCCACTCTCTCTGGAGAGGGAGGATCTCGTGCCTGTGCATTAGCCAGAACCATTGGCTAGCTGTCTCCGGTTTGGACCGTAGGCTCAACAGGCTGCAATGTGAATGATCTAAAAACATAGAACTGTAACTTTTTAGGTAGAGGACTCTGTGATTATGCAGAGAGACCCGTGCTCCTCAGAACTGGAACAGCCATAAGCACGTACGGTCAGCTTTTAAGCAATTGTGATCTATGGGCACCGGGGCCATCATCCCTCCCCGTCTGGCTAGCTGCCTGCTCGCTGTGTATACTCAGTCCCAGGGTGGCTTCTCTTCACTCTTGAGTAGCATGGGGAGTACAGATCTTTAGGACCACGAGGGGAGCAGATGGGTGGCCTGCCATGTACTGCTAGTGGAGGCCTGCAGGGCCTGGGTGTCATGCCGGGGAGCAGG
>PVJA010014790.1:0-46734 GCA_004027025.1 Myocastor coypus | reverse complement strand
CCTCCCCTCCCCTCCCCTCTTCCTTTTTCCTTCTTGCTACTATATATTTTTTTCTGTGATAATGTTAGGTGTACACAAACTTTATTATTCACTGCAAATCTCTTTTCAAATGAAGGGTGATAGGAAGTCTGCTCACCCTCACACTCCTCTGCTTCTTTTAGTTGATGTAGCCCTATAAACGCCATCAAAGGGCCAGCATAATAGATTTGCTTTATTACCATGGAAGCCTGCTGTGGTGTTAAAATTAGCAACATGTCTACAGATGCTAGAATCAAGAAAACCCACAAAAGGTCCTGGGAGCTGTCCTGGGGCAAAGGTCGAGCCAAACTCTACACTGCTTCCTTAATGAGTAGCTATAATGTAGGAAAACTTACACCAAGCTCACTTTGGAGTGGTTTGGTCCCTGATTTGGAAAGTACAGGCCCACCCAACCCATTATTATCATAACAGGCTTTTATTTACATTTGATGTTAGGAAATTATACATTTTGATCAAAAAGCTTCCCTGTCCTTCTATCTGTAATGAGAAGCAATATAAATAGTACATTAGCAGTCTCCTGAGGCAGATGCCAGACAACGTGGGAAACAAAACGTACACGTGAACATTCCAAATGGTGGTATAAGACTTCTATAGGCAAAAGAGGGAATGTTGAGACTTCTACACTTTCTTCCTTTAGAAATTCAGAATAATATAATGTCCTCATGATCTTGGCCTGTAAAAAGTGCTAGTTCTTTTTTTTTTTTTTTTAGAATTTATTTTATTTTATTTATTATTTTTTTTCTTGTTTCACAACCTTTGTTTATTCACTTATTTTTATGGCTGACTGAACCCACCCCGAGGGCAGGGCTGGCGCAGCATGTGGTGCCGGGGATCGAACTGTGGTCCCTGAAGCCGCCCAAGCTTCCCCAAGCAGGCGCTTTAGACCACTGAGCCATCTCTCCGGGCCCCTGCATGAGTTCTTTCATGCCATCTGAGATATGGATACCAGTTTGGCAGATAGACTTTTATTCATTCATGTTTTTTTTTCCCCCCTTCACTTTATTCTAGGTCCTCCTAAAAATCTTCCTATCAAAAATAATAGTATACTCTCTGGGTCTTGCTATAATGCTCCAAGTGAATAACTATTACTCTGACTCATCTCCTTTCCTAGTCCCTGATTACCATTTGGGATGGAAAAAGGAGGAGGATAGAAGTCTGATGAGATGTGTACACAGTAACCTCAACAAAGAACCCTAGCTTACGGAAGTCATAATGGTGTGTTCTGAATAGAAAAACACGTCTTCAAAGGTTTCTACTTTGAAATGCAATAAAGATCAAAGCACTCGCTTAAGGAAGCCAGGTAAATCCATTGCCATTTGTGAGCAATATGAGCAAAATGATGGAACTTGGAGGACCGGCTTCCCTGGAAAAGCTTCTAACCATTTAAATCACCATCCTAGCATTATTAACTGAATCACCCCCGGGAGTCAGGTACACACCTGTGATCTGTGGCTAATTCAGTGAAGGAAGCAGCCTTCTCCATGCTCTGCTTGTTGTTTTTAAGCAGTTCTGGTGTAGTAAACCATGCACATAATTTTAGACCAGCAAAGAAGACTCGGTAGTAAGCTAAGGTTACTGCTCCGGGTCCAATGCCCAGCCCAGCCCACTAAGCTAATGGCAGGAAGCTTGAGGTGGTTTAGCACCTCAATATGGTGTACTTAAAGGTACAAGGTTAGGCAGGGGAACAATGGATACGAGGAGTACTTGGGAGGCAATTCAGCAATTCAGTTAAAAATGAGAGTAAATGATGCATGTTGGGAAAAAGCAAAA
Organism: Myocastor coypus; assembly: GCA_004027025.1. Taxonomy (NCBI): domain Eukaryota; kingdom Metazoa; phylum Chordata; class Mammalia; order Rodentia; family Myocastoridae; genus Myocastor; species Myocastor coypus. The sequence continues at coordinate 44,925 of PVJA010014790.1, read as the reverse complement.
AATGGTAGCTGTCTTGTTTAAACTAAATGCTTAAGCCTCGACATGGCCATTGGAATAATAATCTCCTGGAAAGCAATATTTAAATGTATCCATCATCATTTAGGTTTTAGACACACAGTTAAATATTATTGATCATTTGCAATTGTGTGCATCCATGTGTACATATATTAAACCGAAAAGTAACGGTAGCATGTAAAGTGTAGAAGATGAAGTATAAAAATAGTACTTGAGTTTCTAATTACCAGTTTTTAATTAAGAAAGCTACAAGCAAATTATAAACATACAGTTTATAGCATTGCAATCTTAGAGGCTTGCACTCATGAATATGGTAATTTTTTATTTTATGCCCTCTTGAGATGTCTTGTTAAAAACATTTTATTGGGGATCCTAAAATTCAGTAAATTTGAAGCCCTTGGTACCTTGTAGATAGTTAAAGTTCTTCAAAAAAATGTCAGCAATAAATATTTGGCAAATATAAAGAATATGCATGTTTTCCCAAGTGGGTGATGTTTTTTCAGTTCTTCCATTCTAGTGATGACATTGCAGTTCAGGATGTGAACACATATTGATATTTTCTTCCAGAAATTGCATAGGTTGCTGGGAGAATACTGCTCCCACAGAGTTATTTTTATGTGGGCACCTGGAAGTAGTGGCATACTTGCTCCGGCTTGCAGAGCAGTTTTGGACAATCAGGTGTACGTGTGAGCAAGTGGTCTTTATTTAGAGCAATTAAAATTTCTAACATTCTCCTCTCTTGACATGCAATTACTAGGGCTCTGCTGTTTCCACTAATTGCTCTTGCTGGGGACATTGGTGAGAAGCCAACGATTTTGATGGGTAGCGGATTATCATTTTTACTTTGCTACCTGAGAAAAAAAATCATTTGCAAAATCCCATGTGTAATTAGCAAGGCTCATGATTAATTGTCCTGCAAAATTAGCTTCACTGTTGCTTTTATTTTACTGCTTCAAATATTAATTAATGTTAACTCCTTTCCTTCAGTTCCAGCCTTTGAATATTCAACATGGCTTTGAAAAATTGTCAAGGTTTCTACTTGCATTAGCATGCTGGAGCTTTGATTTCAGGAATAAGTATTCTGATTTAAAAGATCACACTTGGGTCATAAATAATTTTTATAGCAGGACAAACAAAGCATCAGAGCATCGTGGGAAGGCATTCATGCACTAACTGAAAGTAAATTGTTTCAATAATGATTCATTCCTGCATGCTTTTGGGGGGAAACATCAGCAAATATGCAAACTACTGCACTGTGAGGGGTAAAAACTATTCCCCAGTGATGACCAGTCTATACAGTCATCTTTCTACCTGTAAATGTATGGTAAGAAAGCCTTAGAGCTCTGACAAAAAAAACTTCCACAGGTTCGTGGGTTTGAAGAAATCAGAAAGGTCATCTCCTCCCAAGATTACCAAGTCTGAGCTCTAGAATCACTGTGAGTTTTATGGAAAGTGCAGGCTCCTATGGCCTGCTTCAGATGAACCCATCTGGCCCTTAGCCTGGCAATGTACTTTCTCAAGGTCTCCCAGGAGACTGTGGGGGATGTCTGCATTGGGTAACCACACATCTAGTTGAACACTATCTAGATATCTAAATTTCCTCTATCTCATCTCGGCCAAGTGATGCTTGAGTACTTCCTGTGTTGGGGAACTCACACTTGCCCTTGAAAACAGCTTCCACCTGCATTTTGTCCCTGGCATTTATGCCTCCTGGTGTGATAATGGCAGGTGGTTAATTTAGCAGTACAAGCCTGCAAATGCCTACTGCCTGAGCTGGAAGGCAGTTTTCCCTCACATGCTTGGAGTTAGACTGATAGTATCTCTGACACTGACCTCAGAGTTACACATTACATCTAGACTCCTGGGAAAGAACCCATAACTGATGCTGCCCTTTCCAGCTCAAAATCCACTGCTGTGTATGGCCAGTGCAGGGAGGGTGTGTTACCCAAAAGACCTTGACCTTGGGCTGCATCATGGGTGGGAGGACAGCATGTCCTTTACTCTCCTCCTGTCTCCTCAGTCCAGTCACCCAGCCCTGGGGCAAGGGCTCTGGGAGATCTTGTGGGGGCAAGTACTGATTGACACCCTGTGGGATTTATCTGCATCCCAATATCTCCCCCTCCCCATATCTCATGCAATGTGAGATTCTTGTTCAGCAGGTTTCACAAGGCTCTGCGTTGCTTCTTCCTGCCTCACCCACAGGTGCCAGCCTTTCTGATCCCCTGCTCCTCCTGCTTGCCATTGTGAACAGAAATGCCCTGGATATGGGGTCCAGGTTTCACCCGAGCATCCAGCAGAGAAGGTGGAGACTTAAGAATGCTGCTAGGTTGTTCACACTGTCACTGTCATGGTTCTTCCCTGGCAAGCAAACGCATACAGTTTAGGAAGGATCACATAGAAGTTACTACTTCTATTTGCTTTGTGACACTGTGACATTTACATAACTGGTCAGTCCTTCTTTTTCTCATGTGTAAATGGAGATAATAGCAAATCCTCCTCTAGGGTATGAATGAGCTAAAATCAGTAAAGTGCTTACCACGGTGCCTAGCACACAGTGACCTAAATACCTGATAGCTGGGTAGGTAGGGCTAAATATGACTGTGACATTTGTTGAATGGACAAAACATTTGAAATCCTCAAGTGGTGCTTCCAGTTGAGTTCAGCAATGCCAATTATTAGGGAAATGGGTCAAGGATACCAGACCTATCAAAATTCAGTCCTTGCTTGTATTCTAAGGTGGTAGACCACTGCATTTAGAGTCCTTTTTTCAACATGGTAAATTTCCAAGGGTCAAGGTGGAAGTCACATCTAGGCCTAGAAAACTATACATCTGTGCTGAGACAGAGGGGCTCCAAAGCTCTCTTCATCCCTTTCAGGATGACCTTATGAGGTGAAGGTGGCTGTGTGGTGGTCCTGAGAACCACAGCTGTCACTGCTGAATCATTTTTTTCTTCACAGATTTTCCCTGATTCTCAGTTGTACCCTGGCTGAGAAGCTGAGTGCCAGCCAGCATTACTCTTGACTGTGCTCTGAGGGCCTGGGATGAGGAGTCCAAATGGGTTTGTTAAGTGGTGGAGGATAGAGGGAAGTAAGGCAGGGTGAGGACTTGACTGAATAAATAAAACCCACTGCAAGTCATTAGTGCAGTGGTTTGCAAAATCATGAGAAGACAGCAAGAAAATTTCTTCTGCAGCCATAGCCTTGTTATAATGGCACAGTTACAGAAGGGTCTGGCTAAGAGATTTTCCTCCCATGAGCCGTGTTAGCCACATCTACAAAGGTTGAAGACTAAGCACACAGTCACTCAAAAGTGACCTGGAATTTCCAAGAAGTGGCTCTTGTATGTAATGCTTCAAAGAAATGGAGTCAGCTCAGGCTGTGGGGTGGAACACGCCTGGGCGGAGAGATCTAAAGAGCAGCACCTCCACAGCTAACATGCATGTGGGCCTGCAGCTGTTTTGACTTACAGGCCTGGTCTCCCAGTAATTGCGATAAGACATAAAACAGAGGGCCTGGCTATCTGGCATCATTAAAGGAGCCTAAGCCCCCCTCCCCTAAGGTGCCCTGATTGGGTTGCAGCTGAATTAATTAACTGCCTCTTGCCTGTCATTGTAGCCCTCGTCCCACCCAGTTTTCCACCGGAGAGGCTTTTGGTATGTCCGTCTCAGCTGGGGATGATGAGATATTGCGCAGGGAGTCAGGAACAGCCACTGTAACAGTGATAGGCTCAGAATTTTGCGGAGTAATTTCACACCCTTTTTCTCATGAACTCCTGAGGACTTCTCTCATGAACATCTGCCTCAAGAAGGAAACTGAGGCATAAGAATATCTCTGGTTAAGGTGACAAACCCCAGGCCTGGTGATTCCAGGTCTGGATATCCTTCTTGCATCCCAGGGCCATTTTCTGACATCAGTCCTAGAAGGAGGGTTTGCAGTTGACATTGGATCAAAGCGACCTTTTTTAAAAATGGGGTGAGAAAATATCTTCCGCAGTCCTCTAGAATTACATTTAATTTTTAAACTCTGGCTTAACTTTATTTCTGTATTATTATTATTGTGCAGCCACTAGGCATTGGTAAAGGTTTGAAATGTCAGAATATAGGAGGCAAGGGGAAAGAAAATGTAGTAACTTACCTTCGTAGCCAATTGCCTTTGGTAGATGAGTTGATTGGATTTTTGTTGTGGGTGTAAAGGTAGAGGACAGTGAAAACCAAAAATATCTTCTGATTGCTTTTATTCCACTGGTTTTTCAACTCTAGGAGCCCTGAGGCTAATATTTTACAAAGAACCCTAAATATTAGAAATGAGTTCAAAGCTTATTTTGGGTCTTCTGTAGGTTTTCATACCTTCATGGAGCCAACTTGGGCCACAGAAATAGTTATTATTGGTATTTCTGGTGAAAAATGATTCCTTACATCCACCTATTTCCAACAGGGACTTTGTGACTTAGAAGAAATATTAGCTTCAGAAATAAAAATAAAAAAAAGAAAAATGAGGTAGCCAGTCCCCCTCCCCCCAAAAAAAATAAAAAGGAGGAAGAAGAAGAAGGGAGAAGGAAGAAGGAAGAAGAAGAAGAAGGAGAAGAAGAAGAAGAAGAAGAAGGAGGAGGAGGAGGAGGAGGAGGAGGAGGAGGAAGAGGAGGAGGAGGAGGAGGAGAATTAGCTTTACTTTCTACAAGCTAGCACAGATTCAAAGTTACTTCTGGTTCAGAATATGGGACATATGACATATCTGCAGCTACTCTGTTCAGAATTAAAATGGTTTTGACATCATGTTTACTTCTAGGTTAAAGTTCTATAGGCCAGTTGTCAATATAAGAGCACAGCAGAGAAGTGACTTGACTAAAACACTAAGGAGAAGGTCATGCTTGTAGGAACACTACATAAATAGTGCTCCTTTTGTCTTACATTAATTTTTAGAGTAAACTTCCAGTAGCATTTCATTATGACATTTGCATCTATATACTCTAGTGGAGTCCTGGCTTGCTTCTTCAGGCATGGAAATATGTTCTTCTTGCCCGAGGCTGCCAAAGTAAATAGAAATCAATGGGAGGCAGCAAAAGTGCTGAAGTCATTCCAATAAGGGAAGAGCCTGTTCATTTAAATTTTGCACTTGACATTGGTGAATACTAATAACAGAAAATAATGTCCTAGGCTGACTTCTAAAGTCACTGTGGTCATCACTTATCTTGTTTTTCTTTGTTGCTGCAAAAATAGTGTTGTAAATAAGAACCACATCTAATTGTGATAGATCATTAAAGTAAGAGGAGAAAAAAGAAGGCTGTGTGTCTGAGCGTTAGTAAACTTTTGGAAAACTTTTGCACAAGAGGGATCTTATTATGTTATGCTTGGATTGAGAGGCCTGTGTGTGCATGGGTGCATGCGTGCATGCGTGTATGTGTGTGTCTGTATGTGTGTGTGTGTGCCCACATGCACGTGTACATGCCTATTTCAGAAACTTCAAAGGGCACCTCCTGTTGCTTTCAAAACCAGGCAAATATGTTCGAGGCCTGGTGGTAATTTAAGATAGGAAGATAGGAGCAGAGCCTAAGGTGGCTACATAGGAAATGAGAAAAGTCTTGACTCCACCGAGTAAAACGAATGTGCCATTGTGTCACTAAATAATTGGACGAGTGGCTCCGTGTTGCTGATGCTAAGCAGGTGTCTGTAAATCAGAATAGATGTTTGTAATTAATTGCTATTAGTGTTGATAAGAAAAGTTTTAGTTTTTTTTTTTTTTAAAGAAAATGTTTTAAATAGGCAAGCTTGTTTTTCCTTCAATTAAATCTTTGAGAATTCAGATGCTGTCATTTCGATCCTAAGTGGATTGAGAAGCTGAAGTATCCTTGAAGATTATGAGTGTTATCACCGAGGATCAATTATTCTCCTTTTTCTCTTCATGGAATTCTTAACTGTAAGCAACAATTCCATTACTAGTCTGAGTTGTGGCCTGCCCTGTACTGTTGGAGCACCTACTTGAAGGCAACTTTTCTTTTTTTTAAAGAAAATGCAGTTTGCCAATTTTGGGGGTAGAAGTTTTAGATTGTCTTCTCAGATCCTGTCAGCTTCTTCTGCCGTGGGCCCATCTGGCCTCACATCTGTCTTAAAGAGGGCAGCCTCTTTTGGGGAGCCCAGAACGTCTGCTCCCTCTCCATCTTTTTCCCTTCAAAGACAGCTGTCAAAGAATACCAGGATTGTTTGGATTCATTTCTCAAATTTTTGGGAAATCCTGAGTTAGACATTTTGGTCTCCTCATATCTCCCAAACTTGATGGCAGAAACTGTTCACATTTCATTCCTATGAACCCCTAAAAAGGGGTAGTCATGCCAAAAGGTAGGCTACTAATTCACCACAAGATGGGGAGAAGATACTTTGGAAAAGGAATAGCCTAGCATTTGCAATCTGCTACAGGACTGTAGACTGCTGCAAGGAGAGGTCAGGAGGTGCAGGAGGAGGAGTCTGGAGATTCGGTGAGCGTGAATTATAGCTAAGGAATATGTGGCGGGATTATTGTCATAAGAAGACATAAGGGAGAATGCTAAGGCTAAGGACCTCAAGTAGAACTCCAAGGTCCAGCAATGGCAAGTGGTATTTAGTCTCAATTCAGCAAAGTAGGAGAAAAATACTTTTACAGAGAATTTTATGGCAACCAAGGGAGTGAAAGGACAGAGCCAACATACTGTGCCTCCATCTTTTGATGCTTGCCTACAGGTCAGAGTCACCAGCAATCGGGGAAGATGCTAGATGGACCACAGCACCATGAGATGGACGTCCAGCTAGCTGCCAGGAGGCGGCCACAGCCCGCTTGCCCAAGGCTAGGTCAACATGACCCAGAAAGCAGAAGAGACAAGGTTTACGAGCATTGGGCTGAGCCCACTCCGGCTTACATGGTTCAAGAATGATCTTAGTGATGGAAAAGAGAGATAGGACAGGAAACTCATTAAACTCGCCAAATGTGAGCTAGAGCTGGGAGGGCTGTGTGAAAAGGTGGCCGAAAGCTAGCAGCATTGCAATGAGCTGAAATCATGTATTCTGTTAAAACAGTTTGAATATTTCTACAGAGAAAGAGAGCAAGGTGCAAGCCAGAAGCTTGGTTGGCAGGGCTAATTGCCTTTGAAGAACATGCCAGAGGGTCCCACAGAGGCGGTCTCTGCTTCTCGACCCTTGAACTGAATTCATTCAGTTTATGTCAGAATGTTCAATGGCCTTCCTCACAGAGCCCTCTGGTGTCCTGCTAGGCAGTGGCCACTGGTCACTGTCCATGCCAGGATGAGGGCCTATATCCTGGCTTAGTTCTGCTTTGCACTGAAGATTTTCCTGCAGTACAAGTTGCTTTCTGGAAGTATCTGGAAGAGTGATGGGCCCCATCTCCAGCTTGAAGCGCTGTATTTGTCTGCCATAACTTGGCCCGGAAGACGTAAGCAGGAAGATCTCTTGGGGCCCGCCTTCAGAGTGAACTGTCTCTACATAATAACTTTCACACTGTACAGTTTGGTTTTGTCACACTTCCTAAACTACTGTTAATTCTCTGCATAAATCTGCAGAAAGATTTTGCTGTCTGCATCAAACACTTACCCAGACCCATTTCTGTTCTCATTTTAGAAACTGTGCTCTAATAAAATAGGCAGAGACAGACGGAGGCAAATCAAGGGATCCAGACACTGCACCAGTGGGTGACGTCACATGTCAGAGGTGCAACGGCACAAGCTTTTCATCATATAAGACATCACCCAGGGAACAGATATTTGGGACAGCTTTCCTAATTCATCTTGGTGTTAAATGAGTACATCTTTGGTGTTTCTGTCTTTTGACTTTGCCAAGCCTGCTCTTTCAGGGAACGGTTTAGGGCTTGTTACCTCTGTTTTACTATGAACATTCCATTTCTCCATTTCCTCTTTCCTATTTCTGCTTTCCCATCTGGTTTTGTTTATCTGAATACCATATAGTTTTAGTCATTGTTTTACAAAATTTGATTAATTAATGTCAACAAGTATTTATCTCCTGTGTATTGGGTGAGTGGGAAGTGGGCAAAAGAAATAAGGAGTGGCTCATGTTCCCAATGAGGAGACAAGATGTCCATACTAAAATCAGCTAGAAAAATATTCACTGTCAAGATAGAGGAAGGCATCTGATTACTGTCTAAGCAATAAAAAAGTTTAGAATAAATAGAGTAACCTTCATAAGCAAGCCTTTCTAGGAAGCAGCACACCACATGTTTTAGCAGAAAAGAAATGGAAAAGCATTTTCAGCTGAGAGAATAGCCTGCACATCATGGGAAGTAGGGGTAGAGCCTGGGAGGGGAGGACTGGATAGAGTTCATCTGGCCCATTGGGAAGGACCCTGTGCTGGGAGAGTTTGGTAGGAGAGCCACTTTTGGAGGCCCAGAGCTATAGCATGGAGGACCACAGAGTCAAGGCAAGGAGTGCTAGAGGGGCCTTAACAGAAAAAAATGCCATGAAAGAAAATGTACCTTTGTCCAAAAATGGTGTGCAAGACCTCTTGGGAGAAGAAATAGGGAGAGAATGAAACTGTGGGTGATTGGACTCTGCCCTGAGGAGCATGACTAACATGATTCTATCAAGAGAGGTATCCAGTGTAGGAGAGAGGGAAGGAAAGAGGGAGGGGGAGAGAGGGAAGAGGGAGAGAGAGAGAGAGAGACAGAGACAGAGACACAGAGAGAGACAGAGGGAGATATCACAGAAGAAGAGAAAAAGGAAAATGGAGGAAGAGAGGAGGAAAAGAGATAGAAAAAGAGAGCTAGCGGGATCACTGAAGAAATGACATACACACTGCTGTCATGGCAGTAGTAATAAGCAAAAACAGAAAGACAGGAAAGTGTGAGACTGCATGAGGCAAACTGCTTTGTTTGGAGGGGAACAAGAAAAGAAATCCTGAAGTGTGTTAGAATGGAGTGTACACTGGACTTGCTGTTTGTCCTTCTACACCAAATACACACGGTGAAATCTGAACCCACTGTGATGGTATTCAGAGATGTGGCCTTTGGGAAGTATTAGCTCATGAGGATGGAATCCTTGTGGATGGGATTAGTGACTATGTAAGGAGAGGCCTGAGAGCTGGCTCACTCTCTTCCTCCATGTGAAGATGCAACCCCAAGTTCCGTGCCTGCAACCAAGAAGAGGCCCTCACCAGAAGGTGGCTGTGACACGTGTGAGACAATTTTGGTAGTCAGAAAACTCTTCTTTATATTGGTCTCAAAGTTGTCTTCTAATACTTTTCTCCTTTCAATCTCCTTTATAATCTTTGACGCTTGAAGAAGTAACAACTTATGAAAATTTGAATGTTAGGTCCCAGGGTGGGGCTTTGAAATTCAATTTGGAAGCAGCTGATCTAGGAAGTGTGAGTAACTATCTTAGTTTAACTCCTGAAGTTATTTGAATAGGAGAATGGCAAGATTATTTCTATCTAGAGGAAGATAAAGATGGCAGCTGTGGGTGAAAGAAAGCCAAGTTGAGGAGAAAATTTGAGAAACCGAGGAAAGCAGGAAGGGAGAGGTGGGAAGACCCTGGAGTGAACACTTCACTGCAGTACTGAGGAAGCTGATTACCTCTGTGGGGCTCAATTTATCTAAAAAAAAAAAATGACCAAATGGTTACTTTAAAGATTCTTTCCAATTCTGTTCCGCAATTCTGAACTTTTAGAGGTGAGAGAAGTATTTGCAAAGTAAAGGCAGATTGTATCATTTTAGATAAAAGGCAGAGAGGGTCACAGATAGAAATGGAAAAGAAATGTTGAATCCAAGAAATATTACATGGAAGACTCAGAAGGCAAGATGACTGCTTGGTTGCATAGGCCAAGGGGAAAGGAAGATTTAACTGCAATCTAATTCATGGGTTGTAGGGCAGGGATGAATCATAGAAATTAAAGAGGACTTTTGGAAGCAAAGCTAGTAGGAAAAAAATGAACAGTGGAAATGGGAAAGCATAGGGTGGGAAGAGCAGGCCACTGGGTCATGGGACAGAGAGCTCAGTGAGTTCTGGGACAGATGGTGTTTTCAAGAGAAGGAGAAGAGCGAGAAGCAGGGAGGCTGTACCACCTGCGAGAATGGAGCCCCTGTGTAAAGGGAGAGGAAAGAGGGATCATCTAGGGGGCAAAAGAGAGAATCACAAGAAGGAAGAAAGACAAAGCAAAAGGCATCAGACAGCAGGAAGCAGGAGAGAGGTTCAAGAGGAAGAGTCAAAAGCCATTACTTGAAGTTGTGCCAAGAAAGTACCTCTAGTGAAATAAGGGAGCTGAAAAGCACTTTGCAATAAATAAAGACAGTTGTTCATTCATTCATTCATTCATTCATTCATTCATTCATTCAATAGAAATTTATCAACCAGATCTTATAAACTGGGTATTTTCTATGTATAGGGAGTAGAGCAGTAAAGAGGTGTTATCATTCATGTCTAGTTGTTCCCCAAAAGCCTCATGCAATCGTGGGGTGGGGACTTCTAGAGTTTGAGACTAACTCATGATTCACTGGGATTATGGATCTTAGTACTTCTGGGATTACAGGGGTGTGTACCTTCCCCAGACTGGGGTGATAGCCTGAATGTATTTTAAGAGACAGAGAAACAGAGTCTCTCTGTTGCCCTGGTTGGTCAGTTGCCTCTGTTGCCTCTGCTACAGTTGTTCTGCCATCTTGAACTGCTGCTCTCTGCCATGTGCCACTCAGCCTTGGAGCTGGCCAAGTGTAGACTGAAACCTCCAGTAACTGAGCTAAATAAGGCTTTCCTTCCTTCATTTTGGGTGTTGGGTATTTGTCCCAGCAACAAGAGAAGAGTAACTAAGACAGAGTACCACAGGAGTGGGGTCACTGCTGTGGCTAACTTGACCATGTGGATTACAAGTTTTTGGGACTGGTTTATGGGAAGAGATAGGAAAGGTTTGGAGAGGTTATCTACTTGTAAAGAGCTAGACAAACTTCAGCAGGATAATCTTTGACTGTATGGTAGGGGAGATTCTAGTCAGAGCTCAGACCAGAAGACTGTTTGGAAACCCACATATAAAGAATGGCTTATGGGCAAAGATAGGAAAGGTTTGGAAGAGGTCATTTACTTGTGAAGAGCTGGAAAAGCTTCGACTGTTCTGTAAGGGAGATTCTGGTCAGAGCTCAGACCAGAAGAGTGACAGAAGGCCTGCCTGTAAAGACCAGGTTGTGGAGGTTTCTGTTGGGAAGAAGGACTGTATTGGTTGTTGGACTCGATGATTTGTGCTATGGCTTGGCTGAAAGTCTGTCTGAATTTTGCTCATGGCTAGAGACTTTGCCTAAGACTAAGATTAAGCATTGCAGACTGGTTAATCTTTCAAAAGATATTTCAAATCAGCAAACTATTGGTATGGTGGCATGGTTGTTATTGGGGGCTTTTAGCCAGACTTATGTTGAAAATCAAGAGCAAAGAGCCAAGCAGGATGGTTTAAAATGTTGTGAGTTTGGCCAGGAAAGAAGCTCTAATAAAACTGTGGACTGCAAAGATAGAGCTGAAAGGATCTCCACTACTCAGAAGGAGCCAGAAAAATTGAAAAGATGGCCTTAGGGCATCACAGGAGGTGGCAGGTTTCCACACTTTGCAGTCTCAGAATTGCAAGGGAGAGAGACTTTGCCTTGAGAAGAAAGCCACGGAGCCCCAGGTTCCAGAATGGTGCTGGCATGGATAATCTGTTCCTTGGAAACAGGGTCAGGCACTCGATCCCTACAACTAAGACAGAAATGTTGTAGGCACTTGAATTAGATAGAAATATTATAGGCAGTTAGATAGGGCCAGGCCCTTAAGGATGACGTGGAGGACAAGATGACTTCATAACCATAAACAGACACTCCTTCCCTGTGGACCACATCTCAAGACAAGTATAAACAAATATAGCTAAGTACTTCTCTAGGGATGAACACCAGGGATTGATATTCTAAGTAGATATCAATCACCTTGAAAGAGCCCAAATTGAGTCACTAGCCCAACCCCCAACAGGAAGAAACCTTATTTGGTATTCTTGTCCACTTGTAATATGACTCACTTCCCCATTTGGTACTGGATTTAATCTATTTTACCTGAGAAATATTGCTTGTAATATCATTGCCAGGTTTGTCACTGGCAGGACAAAGTCATTGGCCACAGTTATGTTCTACCTTATACCCACCTAAGCAAGATCCCATGTTCTCTACCACCTTAGACCCACCCCATTACATGGTTTTCCTCTATAAAAGTCTCTGGAAGAGACAGCTTCCTGGGGACAATTTGCTTGGTATTCCATTCTGTCCCTCTCTCTGGAAGGAGCTTTCTTTCCCTCAATAGATCTATTCTGCTCATAACCCCTTTTGTTCCTAAAATTCATTCTTTTCTTTTGGAGAACATGAACTCATCCCAGGTACTTTTCAGGTTGAGAGATCAATTTTTCCTAGGAGGTTCCCTATATCATTTGGAGGTCATTCACCCAAGATCAGTTTTTACACTGTATCAGAAGGAAGCCTGGCTATTGTTCCAGCTGGCAGCAGACCTTGGCATCATCCACATGGCATTGCTTTTAGGTGCATTCAGAATGCAGGAGTTGTTAGTTTAAGAAGGCTTCCATCTCGATTTCAGCCAATGTGCCCCTAAAAGCGCAGTGTGTGAGGCAGAGAGTGAGAAGACAACTCAGTGGAAACTCTAGAAGTTTGGAAAAGCCAAGAATGTGGATCATCTAAGGGCAACTGTAAAGAGGGAGCAAAGCCAGCCGAAGAGAGAAGCCATAGAAGTTACCACCAAGAGCACCATAGGAATGGAGCCATGTGAGGCCTTTGGAGCTCACAACTCAGCACAGACTGCTTCGGATGCTCCAGTTGGAACTATGGGATGTAGTGTTTGCCCTCCTGGATTTTGGACTTGTGTTGGGCCCAGTGTTTTTTTTTTATTCCCCTATTGTTTACAACTTTTGGAATGATAATGTTTATCTGTTGGATGTGTTTAACTTTTCTTTTGTACATGGGATCACAGCGAAGAGTTTGCCTTGGGTCTTGGAAGAGACTTGGGACTTGGACTTTTAAGCAATGTCGAAACTGTTGGGAATTGGCAACCGTTCGAGATGGACTAAAATGTCTTTTGCATAAAGGGACGTGTATGAGACTTTGGGGGTCCAGGGGTGGAACGTTATGGTGTGTGTCTAGTTGTCCCCCCAAAGCCTCATGTAATCATGACGTGAGGACTTCTAGAGTTTGAGACTAACTCATGATCCACTGGGATTATGTGTCTTAGTACTGCTGGGATTATGGGTGCATGTACCTTCTCCAGCTTGGGGTGATAGCCTGAATGTATTTTACAGGAGAATCAGACTCTTTCTCTGTTGCTTTTTGTTGCCCTGGTTGGTCGGTTGCCTCTGTTGCCATTTGTTGCTGTCCCATTGCCATGAATTGGGTGCTCCCTGCCCTATTCCACTCAGCCTTGGAGCCAGCTGAAAATGGACTGAAATCACCAGTAACTGTGAGGTAAATAGATCTTTCCTTCCTTCATTTTGGATGTCGGGTATTTGTCCCAGCAATGAGAGAAGAGTAACTGCGACAAGAGGACATCTGAAGAAATAAACAAGAGAAGTGATAGACGGAGCCTTACAGTGGAGTGATGTGATAGGCTGGGTGGCTGCAGAAGGTTGTGTGGGAAGCCTTGCCAACAAAGACATCAGCCGGTACAGGCCCTGAGGTGGGAAAAAAATGGAAATGGCAGGAAAGGCCACTCTCTGAGCATAGAGGCATAGTTGGAGAAAGTTATGTCACTGAGCTTTGCATGAGCTGGAGAAGACAGAGTACATAATCTGAACTATAGCTGAAGTGTGTTTCTTTGTAGGTCATGTGTTGAAAGGTGATAGTTGTAATTTGGAGCTTGACAGGATGCCATTTATTTCAAAGATTATCTTGGCTGCTTTCTGAAAGTGATCACAGGCAAGTATAGGTGAGGACAGGCCAGTTGAGAAGGGATGGCAGTGGCTCAAATAGAGCTGTTGGTGATTTGGGCCAGGTTAGTTACAGACATGAAGGGAAGAAGATAGATTTGAGGTGTATTTTGGGGAATTTATCAAATGCACTTATGTGCTGAATGGAGAAAGAGATGTACAGTGGTACCTTGGCTCAAGGACTTCATTTGTTGTATGATTTTGGAAAAGAAGTACTGTTTGTCTTTGGGTGAGAAAGATGGCTGTGGTTATCTTTGCCACCTGATGTAGAATTTGCAAACAAAAATGAAATGTTGCCTAAGGATTCTACTTGTGAACAAAATTGTTTGCAAACAAAAGTATTGGCGGACTCAAGTACTACTGTACATTGTGTTTAAATTTTAAGATCATATAAACTGATTTCATCAAAATCAACAGAACAGATACAAATCCCTTTCTCCAACTCAGTCCTACTTAATGTATGCCTGGTGTGTAAGAGAGTTCCACATTTATTCATTTGCTCAGCATTTGTAGGCATCTACCATGTCCTGTTGCTAAGCTGATGAGCAAGAGAGACATAGTCCTTCCTTGAGGGGTCTTGGATTTGAATGAAGAAAATTGCTACTTATAAAATAATCACATAAGAATGCATGAATATATACTATGAGAAGGGCCAAGAGGTAAATGTACACAGTGGTTTTGGATGGAAAAAAGCAGAGAGATCTGACCTATCTTGGGTGGTCAGGTGAGCTCCGCCAGAGGTACGACAAAGAGAATATCCTGTCCAAAACACCTGTGGTAGGGAAATATGGTGTCATTCACAGAACAGAAAAAGGCCAGGAACTTGGAGAATAAGCAGGAGGATAGAAATACCAAAGGGATGGTTGGTTCATGATCTGATCACCGACTTTGGAGGGAAATTTGTTCCTCATTTCTAGGGTAAGAAGAGAAAGACAATGAGATTAGATTATGAAAAAATGTTCTCTTGCTATAGCAATAATGACAGACTTGGTCATCACATTTAGGATGTCCAGGGGACATGTGGATAGGCTACACTTGAATTGCATGGGCTGCAAAGCCAGGGACCTATTATAAGGCAAGCAGGGGACAGTGCATGCTGGGTAGGCACAGCACCATGCAGCATGATGGTCTTTTTGCTTCAGCACATTTCAGAAAGATGAGAATATTTCCTCCTGGTGGTTCCCTAGCAATCAACTGTACTAAAATGCCATACTTAAATATTTACCATATCCCAGGGAGTGGGCATTTAAATGACTCCCCCACTCTCACCTGCACCCCCATAAACAATAAGGCATTGCCTGAGGCTTCCTATGGCTTGTAGGCTAAAGATGTGAGCAAAGAACCCTACAAGGCCCCATGTGACCCAACAGAGTCCAGCCTGTGACCACCATTTCCTTCCGGTTGCACTCTGGGTTGGCTTCACCCGGCGCCCCCCCCCCCCTTTCACCTCTATGACTGGGCCAACATCCTCTTCACTTCAGGGCTTGACTTTTCACTCAGTAATTGCTTAGCCAGATCCTTTGCCTTCCTTGCCCCAGAAATAAACTGTTGCTGCTCAGCCGAGCCTTCCTTAGCATAGGCCCTCTAGACTCAGCCCTCATCTCAGCCCCTGTATCAGCTAAGCAGCTCATCCTTTTTTTTCCCTTGCATGTCTTTTCGGCATGAGAATGGGAATCCTGTGAAGCATGGTACCATGCGTGTCTTATTCAGGGTGGGTACCTCTGTGCTGTACAACTCACCCACTACTTGCTGGATGGGCGAATAAAAGTCCTAGTCATTGGTCTTATTATGCTCAATGAATCTCATTTCAATTTGGCAATAAGTTACTGACAGCATAACTCCTTGCAATCTACTTCTTAGGAAATATGTCATATATTGATTTTTAAAAAATTTTATGGCTCTTTTTGAGTCTCCAAAGAGATAGCATCCCTTTTATCCATCTTGGTGATGAAACTGCCTATCATTTTTTGGGCTTCATCAAATGAACTCTAAGACACGCAAGCAAGTCTCTTCTCTGGATAGTGCATTTGAAATGCTATGATTTACCCTGAATTAAAATTTTAGCAAGTATAATGTTGTCTTTGTTTTCCCACTGAAATGTTATTGTTTAGTTAGTAATACAAAGATGTACAAAGATCCTTGCAAGCTTGGCACAAAGAACACATTTACTTTTGGGGAGAGGTGCACTAGGCAGGGTGGAAATTCTTTCCTTGATCCGCCCAGGGAGTGAGACAGGTTTCTGTTCTTGAGTTGTGCCTGTTTTTGTCTTTGTCATCTGAGAGCCTTTCAGGATATTCACTGCTGCCACCCCTCCCTTGCTTTCCAGATGTGCCAAGCACTATGTGTTGGAATTAATCCCCACCCCTCAGTTATTGGCTCTGTAAGGTGTGTGAGTCTACTAAATGTAGCTGTTGGCAGGACAGCAAATAACAAAATTGAGCTGGAGGCTTGACCTTTTCCCACATCTGGGTCCTCTTCTTAATTAGTAAAGTCTCAGATTTGAGCTTCCCCCCTCACCTCATAGTGGGATTCTGGAGTTCCTTCTCCCTTCCTCTCTGCCCATGTGGAGAGGGAGGGAGGAAGAGCAGGGAGGAGACAGAATATCTTCGGTGACCTGAGAGAACACTGTGAAAGCCTGGCATTTGCAGAAGAGCTACATAAAACTTTTCTAAACAAAGGAAATCTAGCCTTTAAACTTTATCTGTTAGTACAGCACAGACTCCCACCTCAGTTCCAACAGTCTGCCAGATGTTCCTCATTGTTTAGACATTCGAGGGCTCTGGTCGACTTGATTTTATTACACTTTAAAAAAAAATCTAAACCACATTTGTCCTAACAATGGCTTGACACATTAAAAAGCTATAGTTGTTAGAACAGTGTGGTAGTAGGGTAGGATCAGATATATAGACTAAATCAAAAGGGCCTATGGACACAGCCACAGAGGTGTTAAAGTGTAGTCTATGTCAGAGATGCTATCAGAAAATAATGGGAAAAAAAAGGGTAGAAAATGAACTTAACTCATGGGAAGAGATAAAACGAGATAGCTATCTTGTCCCATATGCAGACATAAATTCTGAAGATATTAAAAACCCAAAGTGTATAAAAGTATTTGAATAACAAGATACCAAAAGATGTACTGTAGAATAAATGATATTAAAATTTGGCTGTAGCAAAATTTTACTCCTCTTAAGGCAAATGCCGAAGGGAAAACACAACAAAGCCCTTTGGCTACTATAAACAAAGTTAAAATACAACTGACTGAGACATAGGATGCTTTTTTTTTTTTTTTTTTTTTAAATAAATAAATGGTGAGAAAATGAGAGGAATGATCACTACTATGGAGTCAGTGAGATTTAGGAACCACAGCAAGCAAATGAAACATGAGCCTTTGGACTCTGAGTCAAATAAAGGAAATATGGAAAGATGTTTTGGAGTGACTTGGAGATAGGTAATATTGAGTGGTTATTTAATGAAGGTAAAACATTATTGCTAATGTTTAAGCAATGCTGTTGTGGTATAGATCTAGCATGACTCCTCAAACTCTTAGGCTCAGAGAAGGGCTTTTGGGAGGTGACTGGGCCATACGGATGAGTTTGGGGCTCACTGTGCCCTCCGGAGGTGGAGTCTGAAGAGAAGAGAGGAGTCACTGGGGTGTGTGCGGGCCCATGTCGCTCCCCGCTGGCTCCACCCTCCCTTCTTTGCTTCTGGGTCCAGTGACCTAAGCAGCTGTTCTTTTTATAAGCTTTGGAAAATTCACATTTATTGAAAAACTGATGTGTTACAATCTGGAACTTATGAATCCCAAATAAATAAATTTGACCTGCTACATTTTTAGCACCAACAGACTGGTGCTGACCTGACAATGGAGTGACAGTTCTTCTCCTAGTGGACTTGGAATCTGCCTTGTAGCAGTCCTGTGCTGCTTCTGTATTCTCCCAGGCATTGGTCTACTGTCCCCCTTTCTGTACAATCTGGCAAACCGATTGGTGGTGGCAAGAGTAGTATCAGTGAAGCGGTCCACACAGCTAGAGAGGCAATTTTCAGGGCCAGAGTCTAGGCGGTTGCCTGGCTTCTCCACACATTTATTCCAACATAGCTCCATAAAGTGATGCACCTGTGCTGTGAACTGCACCTTTTGTTCTTTGATGGCCACCATGCGCTGCAGCTTTGCTTCTCCTTGCCAAGTTCCTGCATTGTCTGAAGAAATGCAAAAGTTCCCGAGAGCGCCATGCGCATGCGTACACGTGCCTGGTCTCACCTGGCATTTTTCTCTCCACGTTTTGTTTGCCCAAGTCCTCCCATCATTCTGCTTCTGCCTTGGAGCCACTGGACCAGAGACCGCACTGTGCACCAAAATAAACCTCTCCTCCTTAAAGCTGCAGGTGTCAGGTGTTTTGTCTCCAGGAAAGGGACTAACATCGATACCAATGGTATTGTGGTTACTTTTTTAAAAAAATCCTTACTTCTTAATGGTGCTATTTATGAATAAAATTTTAAGATGTTTTGAATTTTCTTTTTTTCTTTTTTCTTTTTTCTCTTTCTTTCTTTCTTTCTTCCTTTCTTTTTTTTTTTTGCCTTTTTGAGACAGGGTCTCACTATGCAGTTCAGGCTGGCCTTGAGCTCTCTTTTGTAGCTCAAGCTGGTCTTGAACTTGCACTGATCCTCCTGTCTCAGCCTCCCAAGTGCTGGGATTACAGGCATGAGCCACCACGCCCGGCTTGAATTTTCTTTAAAATAGTCCAGCGGGTGGGTTGGTGTGGGGAAGGGAGCAGGTATGGGAAAAAGGAGCTTTGTCTTGTGTTGTTAATTTTTGAAGGTTGGTGTGAAGCGTATACGTGAGTACATTATATTATTCTATTACATTCATTTGACATTTTCCATAGTGACTTCTTAAAAATATGAGTAATGGATTTAGAATCAGGTCTAGCCTGTGAGTCAACATGGAGTAGGTGTTACCTGTTATTATTACATTAATCTTTTACAAAGAGAGATACTGTAGACAAAGCTAATAAGAGCATGTATTGGTACAGTCTCTACAGAGGAAGATTTGATAATGCATCATTTTTAAAAAGGCAATTAGTGTTTAACCTGGTTCCTCCACTTTTAGGAACTTATCTTTCAAACATTTGTACATGTATGAGGTACTCTGAGTAGTCTTTAAAACACAGTTTTAATTATGAAAAACTAGAAACAATGTAAGTGTGAATCAGTAAAAAACTAGTTAAATGAATTTTGGTCCTCAACTTAAAAGGAATACTCTACATCCAACGAAAAGGAAAGAGAGGAGAAAGAAAGAAATGGTTCCATATCACCTGATAGGAAATAACCTTTAAGGTATTTTAAGTGAAAGAGGCTAGCCATATAACATACATAGTATATTAACTTTAAACTTATAGATCATGACTGTAGAAAAATACATAAACTATTTTTATATATGCATATAATGCTTTGGAAGGATACTAAAGTGTGTTGCTTTTTCTCAAAGAAGGGAACCTGAAAGAGGCAGAGGGAAGATATGGGGGAGAGACTTTTCACTGTGTACTGTATATTATGTGAATAGGTTAACAATTCAAGTAATAATTCAAGAAAGAAGACTTATCTGGAATGTATATAATATCTTATACTATTGTACTATTTTTATAAATGGGTAACAAAAGCACAAGTGGTCTAACAGAAGGATGAAGGGTACAATAGAACAAAATATATCCTGTGAAAAGATAAACCTACTTCTATGTAAATGAAAAATAAGACCAATGTTCTTAGTAGTAATTTTTTTTTATCACGAGGATAGAAAGATCAGCATCTAGTGATATATATATATATATATATATATATATATATATATATATTAGCCAAAATGTTAAACAACTTCTGGCAGTGCTTGAGCAAAGTAGAAACCATATGCTCTGTAGGCCCACAGATTCCACGGCAGAGGATGTTTTCTACACAAAGAGTTGTATGTCTACCAAGAGACATACACAAGAATGTTTAGTATAGGACTGTAGAAAGTAATAAAAGGGTGGAAAGACCCAAAAGCCCTCATTGTCCATAGCCAAAATGTACTAATAAAACTCCAGAATTTAAAAATAAAAAGTATCTGAGTATCCATCAATAGTTCACTGCACAAAGAAAACTGACAAACGGGAGTTGCTAAGTTCAGCCTGGATAAGCTGCCAAAACCCAGTGTCAAGGAGAGAAAAAGATCAGTTGCACAAGCTATAGAGAGCAGTGCCATTTGTATAAATAACAAAGTATATGTGGTGGGCATAATTGTGCAATAAGCATGGATTTTAATGAATTTGGAAGAGTTCCATCCAACTACAAAAGTGGTTTCCCTCAGGAGACGGGAGTGCACAGGATAGAGAGGATTTGGTATAGAATCTGACATACATTATTAAAAAAAAAAAAAAAAAAAACCAGAAAAAACAAAAAACAAAAAGCTTCAGGAAAATATGTCCAGATGTTAACCGCTGCTAATTCTGGGAAATCTGACTGTGAGAACGGTTTCAACCGTTTGGTATCTTTTTAATTTCTCAAGAAAAGAGAGAGGAAATGGGAGAAAATTTTCTCAGGGGGAAAGAATAATGTTGATTTCCCTTAGAGCCTTGGACAGCCCAAGCAGTGTGTGCTTTCCTTGTCAAAGAAAGAAATACTGAGCTAATGCTTGGCTTCCTCTGGTAGAGACTTGGCAGGGGACAGCCCATTTCCCTCCTGGTGACTCCTCTCCCTGGCCCACACCTCCGATGACAGGAGCACTCTTAGGAAACGCAGTCATTTGCAACCCTGGGAGGCTGAGTTCTTCTCTGTCCACTTGGGATAGTGTTTGAAGACAAAGAATTTCCCTGACCATGAGTCATAGATTTAAATTCTATACTCTGTGAGTGTGTTTGATTATTATTATATTTTCCTGGAAAACTTCGTGTGAAATGTGAGATAAATAATAGAAAGTGAGTAAAAATGTGGATCAGAGATAAAATGCCTTTAAAGGAGAAGCTGTGAGCCAGTGGGAACTGTGCCCACATTTTCCCCAAAGAAAAGAAATCAACAAAGATTCTTCAGAAAAAGTTTAAGATGTAATTCAGCCAAGTTTCAGATAATCCGGGCAGTCAGTCAGGGAACACATCGAGGCGCAAAGGCTCTCTGCTTACGAGGGCTTCCTCTGTTATCCCTAGGAGTGGGGCAGACTTAGAGAGTGGGAAATGGCGCCCCAACCCATGCAGTGAGGTGCAGGCGGGAACAACTTGGGTCTCGTGCTGAAAGCTCATTGTCTGGGCTTGTCACTCGTACTGTACTAGAGCATGGGCGTGGACAAGAAGAGCTGATCTGTACCAAAGAGAGGACTTGTGGGCCAGTGGGCGCTGAACGGTAACTTCTCAATGTTCTGGTATAATCACAGTAGCTTCTGGCACCTTTTAGCTGCCACTAAGCTCAGCTGTGAATTCTTCACCACTGATGGGACAGTGCACCATGCAGTGTTCCGTAGAGAAACGCGCTTGCTTTGGCACCATTGTTCCTGCAAAAGAGATAAGAACGAGGTCCGCATCGTCCTCCACCGGCAGGATCCGCCCAGGATAACAAACTGGGCGAAGCGGCACCAGCTTTGCTGAGGCTGGAGAGTTGCAAGGTTAAACTCAGCCAAGGCAATTCAGTGAGACCTTGACTTAAAAACGAAACAAAACAAACAAACAAAAAACAGTGCAAAAGGAGCAAGAGTTGTTTGGGAGAGATGGAGCCTTGAGCAGCACTAGAGCTCCTCAGTAGAGCTCTTCCTCCTGAGCATGGACTGTACCTTTTCAGTTCCATATCTTGTGCTTCCCCAGGTGAAGAGGAACTCCCTCCTCCTGTTCCCCAATCTCTTACCTACTTATGATGCCTGATACTAAGTTTATTACATTTAGCAACCGTAGGGATTCCTGCTTGTAAAGACAAGTTTTTGTTTCTTAAGTTTTGATTTATTGTCTCTGGTTGTTTGGGTTTGGGGATTTTTAACAAGAAGATAAACTTACAGATGGAAATTCCTTTAAGCCATAAATACCACAAAGTGGCCTGTTTTGGGGAAGTTCAGATAAAGGCACCAGAACTGAGCAGCAGCTCAAATGATCTTCCTTTCCCATTGGCTGAAGAAAAGCCATGCTCCACCATGGGCCACGGAGGTCCCCGGGGCCTGACCTGTGCCTGGATGCTATGGCCATTCACAGCATCTGTGGCATAGAGGAGAAGCACAGCATGTCAAATTAGTCTGTGCAGACCGACTGCTGCAGTGGAGGCTGTTTTACACAGCAATCTCCTGAGGTTTCCTTATCTGCCGTGCTTAGTATCAACACTATCTTGCTTGAGGCCCTTCTGTTGCTCCCAGCAGGCTGCAAGGATTCATTCTGGGGCTCTGGGGCTAAATTCCCATCTCCTGCTCAGCCTCTCGATACTGTTTTGATCTTCTTTCTTAATCATGTGCAGCTCCTGGAAAGCATGGACTGAGAGCAGCGGTGGTATCCTGTTTACCCTTAGGCGAACCCTTAGGCTCTCTGTAGCACAGGAGCATGTGCCACCAAGCAGGAGAGGGAGAAATGTTTGGCCATCAAGTTCTTCAGGAGTCCCAGTGCTAGCTGCATGACAAACAGGAAACAAATACACAAGCCAGCCAAACAGCTGCAGCTCAGGCCTAACCTGCTGAGCTCTGATCTCTCAGCTGGGTTCTCAGCACTGGAGTATTTGTGAAGCTGTACAAGTGTCTGCATGTGGAGAAGCTTGATACTATGGATCAATGGATTTGTTGCTTCCAAATGTGGGGGGAACCTACTGGAATTATGTCAAGGAACAAATATCTTAATCTCTGAGCTAATATATGCATACATTCCTATATACATGGCATGGGCTGGGGTATAGCTCCATGATCCCTACCTCCTGGTTCATTCTATCGAGAGAGAGAGAGAGAGAGAGAGAGAGAGAGAGAGAGAGAGAGAGAGAGAGAGAGAGAGGATGTTCATGGTCCCAACAGTCTAGTTACCTCCTCTTGTCTCAAGGTGCCCTGCATACGATCTGTGTTCCCGGAAGCTTGAATACACTACTGGGACAATAACTTTATTTATTATTTTATTTTATTTTATTTTTTAAAAGAATTTTTTATTTTATTTATTTTTTTCTTGTTTCAGAACCTTTGTTTGTTTATTCACTCATTTTTATGGCCGGCTCAGCCCGCCTTGAGGGCAGGGCTGGCACAGCATGTGGTGCCGGGGATCAAACCGCCGTCCCTGAAGCTGCCCAAGCTTTCCCAAGCAAGGGTTTTAGGCCACTGAGCCATCCCGCTGGGACCCAGGGACAATAACTTTAAAAGGCTGTCCTCTTAATTACTTTTATCTGTGAAAACATGGACAAGAGTCAATGTAGCCAGTAGCCCCTGTGCTTCTGAGCTAAGCCCGAGCCTCTGGGTCATGGAGACTGGCATCCTCTCCACACAAAATTCACGGTGGTTGTTTCCTTAAAACCACTCTTAAAAGTACCGATAGTTGCTGGACCAAAAAGCTAGGAACACCATTATCTGTAGAAAATGTTTTCTTTTCTCATTCTCAGCATCAGCTTGGTTTATGGGAACAATCATGAGGAAACGGCCACCAAGAAGCAGTAGCCCTGGACTTAGGGTGAAGCCCGGAGTTTTACTCTGTGGGTTTTCTGCTATGCCTGTTTTACAGGGTACTGATGAGGTTAAATAATTAATACATGTGAATGTACTTTAAAGCTCTGAAGCACTGCAGGAGTATAATTAATTATGTTTATAATTACAGGTAATGTAATTATAATTATAATTACTTTGTGGGTAGAAGCAGATACATATATGCATTCCCATTCTACAGTAGGATCCCCTTGGTGGATATCCTTGGTTAAACTATCCATTTGTATATTTGGGCTCAACTCACTCTCTCTGGCTTAATTTTTAATATTGATGAAACAGATGAGACTCTAGCATGAGGAAGAACTTTACAGAGTGAGGCTGCAGAATCTACCACATCAGTGGTAATATTCTTTGGCACTACCTATCATATACATAAAGTTAAGGCAGTTTATTATCTTACTTATATCAACAATAATACTTACAGAAACCCTATATTTAAAAGCAAAAATATGACATATACATATATGTATAAATTCTATTATTGATAGAGTATCTATTGCTTAAAATAAGAATCAATTTCAGAAACTCACCATAATCTACCATAGTCTAATATGATTATATAGCTGCTACATTATAAATCTATTCTATATTTTAGGCAGTGCTTATTTATACTCAGCTAAAATATTGTGTTTTGCTTCTTTAGCAAATTTGTACACTTAATAAAGTATTAGGTGGTTGCTAAGTTCCTTCCATTAAGCTGCTTAACCTTAGAAAATGAGTGTGTAGACCCACCCAGTGCAGCTTGGGCCAAAGGAAGGTGATGCATGGTTCTGTATCTGAGTGGATCATCAGAGAAATCTAAACTTTTAATGCGTCCTAGAGCTATAACTGAAGTATTTCCAACTTGAAAGTCATGGCAATGGCTAGATATATATTTTCCAAGAAACATTCCTCCGGAGTTTCCCCATGTGAAATTGCAAGGCTCTGTCTGTGGAGCAAAATATTGCATATCTTTGGAGTCTCCAACCTGCTACCATTGTTCCGTATGAATTGTTAATTGTTGTTAATTTCTAACACATCATTAATTATTTGCCATTAAAGATGTAGGAGACGGAAATGCCCTTCACTCATGGGTGGTCACGTGAGTGAACGATTAATAATTACAAAATGTGTGTTCTTTGATAGTGAAAAGTGAGTCTGAGGCATTTGGAGGGACTTGGCTGTATTTCTCATGGCTGGGCCATGGCACAGGTCAGCGTGGGATGGGGCATCATGCATGATCTAGTCTGACGAAGAGGCAGTGTCTCCTCTTGCTTCCCTAATGACTAACATTTGGCCTCTACAGCTGGATATAGTCTTCAGAGAACTTTCTCTCTTTGCAACTTTTTCCTCTTTTGTAAAAGAAGCCTATAGAGGTGGAACAGTTCCCTCTGATGTCACAGCTCAAGTCAGGCACACAATTAGTACTTAAAGTGGAGCTCCAAACTCCTACTCCCATCCAGTTACCAGACCATACTGGGAGGTCAGCGGTGGTGCCAGGAAATCTTCACTCCCACCCTCCCACTTCAGGCTTGCTGAGAGACGGAGTCAAGGCCATTTCTCTGACATTGGGCTCTTAAGCTATAAGACAAAACATCCAGATGTCCAGATACTGTTGAAATTTTTATGTAGTGCCTGCCTGGAAAGCTCAGAGATTCTTCCTACAAGTTATAGCAATGTTGAGAATTAGATATTAAATTGAGAAAAAGCATCAGAGCTAGTCTCCAGTTTTAACCACATAGTAGAAAAATATTAGAGTACTGACCAATATTTGGAAAAACTCAATGGGAAAAAAAAAAATACTGGATGGGTGTAGATACCAGCAGTGAAATCAGCAATCAGGTGAGCTTAGATTCTCTAGCTTGACCTTAAGAGTTGTTGCAAGGATAATAATTTAATTTTTTTTATATTTGTATCAGTACAAAGTTTGCAGTTCACAATGTGTACATTTCTTGGGAGATGGTGAGAAATGATTTTTTTTTGTTGTTGTTGTTAGTTCAGGTTGCTTTATGGCAGGTCTGCTGTGGCTTGTGGAGCTGAGAATTGAACCATGGTCCTATGTGCCTGACTTTATTTGCCTGCTTTAAATAACTGAGCTATTCAGCAAAGTTGGAGAAGGATTTTTTTTAAAGGTTCACTCACAAAGGGACTTTTTTGGTCCTTTTTTTTTTTTTTTTTTAACTGTTTTTCATTTTGGTACCTGGAATTAAACTGGGCCTTGCACTTGCTGGGCCGGTGCTGCACTGCTGGGCTACATCCCTGGCCCCGCGGGGAGGTGGAAGAGGTACATAACACATCTCAATTCTTTTTCTCTCATCCTTTTCCCCCTCTAGCCCCTCCATTTATCTCCTTATACTCTTCCCTTTTGAGAAAGGTCTTTCTTCCTACTTGCTGTCATCTCACTGCAGTTCTTTATTTATACTTTGAGTTTCTCCCATGAGAGAAGCCACATGATATTTAAGCTTGCATGCCTGAGTTCTTTCCCTTAACACTGTCTTAAGGTAAATCCATCTCCCTACCAAGGGCTGAAGTTTATGAAGGATAATATTTTGAAGGTGACAAGTTGTTTTTCTTGTTTTGTTAATAAGACAGTCAGAATCAAGAGGCCCCTTAGCTATGAATGTGAGAATTATGTCAGTTGGTGGGGTGGGGGCTTAATGGTTTTGTAATGTGGTTCTGTTCCTCATGTGGACAGTGCTGTCAAGAGCCAGGGCAGAGTCTTCTCATTCTTCTCAACTCTTCTTCTTTCTGTTCTGGGCTAGCATACTGGGGAGGTCTGAGGAGATTTCTGTTGCCTGGAATAGACTAAAAGTGGGTAAACCAGATAGCTCAGGGCATCATTCGCCATCATGGCCAGGTTAGAAGCCTAGACAATGGCCTGATTCTTAGAAATTTAACCTTCAGACCCCCATTCTTTGTCATCATTAAAATGAAATGCTTAAATGTTAGCTCTTAAGCTTTCTCGGGTTAGAGTCTAAAGTCTAGATTCTTCTGTAATGTCCTCCTGTCATTTTAAACATTTCTTTTTACAGCTACACAATAATCTTTGCCCAGCAAACTCCACATTTTATTTACTCTCTCTCTCTCATTAATGTACATAGAGACTGTTGAGAGTTTTTCTGTTAAAAGTAATGTTGCAATAAATGCTTTTCTAGTGATCTCTTATGGGCATCTGTAAACATTTCTCCAGAGTTATGATTTTTTTTTAAATGATGCCAAATTAACCTCCCAAGTAACTACACCAATTCACCACTCTTCACTTTCTTCAGGACTACTCCTATAAACCTCAGTGGGGGGTTTGTTACAGCTAAAAAGGGTGAGCAGGATCCAAGATTTTATATCTTTGTTTCCATTGCTTTCTTCAAATCTTTCCTGTCAATCCTGGGATCTTTTCTTTGATAACAAGTGAAAAGGTAGAGCCTACTTTGAAATCACTTTTTGCCCAACTTTTTTTATTTCTTTCTAAATGTTTATTTCCCGAAGGGACTAGGCTTTGGTAATACATAAGTCACACAAAGAATTCTTTCCTTAATAGTGTTTTACTCTTTCCTTGGGTGAAAGAGTACAGACTTGTCCAGCTGCTTGAGAAAGGAAAAAGAAAGGTCAAGAGGGGAAAAAGAAATGTCAGAGAAAAAAAATCAGACCATATCTTTAAAATAATATTTAAAAATTTGTTTCCTTTCAAGTAATGAATGTAGCGATTTGATTTTATTGAAAATAATAAAATTGTAGGAAATCTAAACTACCTGGGAAATCTCTTACATAGGGCCATTGTTTTTATCATACTCATTATTTCTGCTTAGAATTACGGGGTAATACTCCATTATTTGTGTGTTTTATGTTTCCTGTAGGAAGGCAGTGGTCTAGAATTTGGTAGAAGAGGTGGGTATATATCCAAGCAGGGACATGGCAGGAGGAAATCCAAGAAATATTTAGAAGGGGAAGAAAAATAGGGATGAGTGGTAATCAAGTCAGGGAAATAAGAAGAAAGTTTATTTCTTTGATAAGCCATGGGAGAGGGCTGTGGCTCAGGATGACAGGGGCAAGATGATGAATTCAAATTGGGAAGACACTCCCAGGAAATATTCATGCTAAAAGATTTCCTTTTTCTTCACATCTAAAGCCAGAGGGTCCAAAGCTTCGGTCATGTCTCTGAGTGTCCTCCAGAGACATTCTACCACGTAGTGCGCTTCTGCCCAAGTGAAGTGGCAGTCACCCTCCTCCAGCTTCAGCTTGCTGCTTGGGCAGGGCTTTGTCTTTTCATCTCAGGTCCTGAACATTTGATATTTGTGCCTCTGAGTCCCCAGAGGAAGGATCAGCTTCCTTCTGTGTGCTTGGGACAACTTCTTAGTGACACACCTGGCAGTGTCCTTGCAGGTGGGCCAGCTTATCACAGACCTTTCCTGTATTTCAGGCCAGGTACGTTGCCTCTTTGCCAGGTAAGTATTCAACTGGGGATGCCCAGTAGCCCCTACAGTAGAACAAAACCCAGCTCCTCCTCCTTCTTAGCGCCTGGCACATGGGTATTACTTGCTCCACCAAAATTTTGGAAAAATGAGCTATTCGGCCAACTTCTGGTCCCCAGCTTTCACCTCCCACCCCAGCAAGACAGTAGCGACACCTCAGCACTGACTGCATCGTCCATCCCTTCCAGCAGCCAGAAGACGGACACAGAGCAAGGACATCTAACCAGTTTATTTGAAATACTTTCTTTAAACAGACTGCTCTGAGTTATCAGTGATGTCCTGCTTCTAGGACAAAGAATTATTGCTCCGATCTCATAGTTGCTCTTTTCAAGGACTGGAGTTTAAAGGTTATGAAGAGCTATTCAAACTCATTTATTTCTAGTTCCCTTCTCACTTCCTGCCCTGCCTTTCAGTGTGCAGTGGAACTCCTGTTTAGTCATAGGCCGGTTAAAGTCATATGAGGTTTCAAAATTGTAAAAGTGGAGGCTCATGGCTTTATTTACCCTTTCAGAAACATTGCCTAAGCGCACATCCATATAGATGCTCAGGGTCAAAGGCATCCAGAGAAATGCCCCCTGGAGCAGAGGTCAGCTGCAGACCGCTGGCTATGGCCATCCTGGTGTGAATTGCCCATCTTTGGCTTTGTTTCTTTTTTCTATATTTTTTGTTCTTCTTTCTCTTGTTCTTTTTCTCTTTTTTGTATGTTTTCTCTCTTTCATTATCATATGATACCAGATTATATATGCTCTATTCAAAACACTAATTTTGTACTTTGTTTTCTCTATTTCACAGTAGAAAAATTTATGGATGGATAAGAGACAAATCACTACCCTGCCCAACTTGAGGTCATGGTCACAGTTTTAAACATTTTAGAGTATACTGGAAGGTTAGGGGGAAAGTATGTAAAAGTATGTATTCATTTAATGAATAAATAAAACTATTGGAAAAATAATAAAGGCTGACAACTTAGAAAGAAGACCCATATTTTTGAACAAAAAGCCACCTCCTGGATTAGTGAGGAATGTCTGGGTTTTGTTGCAGCAATAACCTCCAAACACCAGCGGCTTAGCGCAACGAAAGTTTATTTGTTGTTGACACCATGCGTCCAGCACGGCCCTGTGGAGGGATCCAGGTTATCAAGGACTCAGTCATTGCAATTCCTGTTTCTGAGATCACTTTCAGAAGGAGAGAGGGACACAGAGTTCCTTCTGTTGACACTCAAATGCTTTGGCCGGGTATAGCACATAGTGGCTCTGCTCACAGTGGCATATAACATTATGTGGCCTACTGATGGGTTCAAATCAGCCAAGTAGCAAGCCTCTGTATGCTTGGAAGGAGAGGGTGCCTTATGTTTTGTGACATGAGTAATGCCTGCTACCACACTCAGGACCAAGCTGAAAGTGAAGTCTGGAAAATCCTCAGTGTCTAATTACTGTGTTCGAAGGACAATTGTAGCACAAGCACCTTGTGGTCGGCAGTATCAGGCCTCTCTCCTCAACTCTCCGGTTGCTGCATTGCAAATGTGTTTCTTTGACTTGCCAGCCCCTTGCACTCTTACTGTACCCTATTCCAGGGGTCATTGTCAATCTTAAACTACTAAGAAAAATCATCCATAATATTGAAATACAGCTCCTAATGTACTCCTTTAATTAAGAGAGACGGGAAGTTTGTACATCTTGGGCCATTAGGAAGCAGTGTGGTGAAGCAAGGCTGCCAGCCAGGGTGCCAGGGGTGACAGGACAGCTCTATCTACTGTGCCACCAACCTGAATACACAGTGCATCACCTCCCCCAGACACATTCTTTCAAAGTGAAATTAACTTTATGAGGTGTGCAATGGTAAAGGCTTTTTAGATGGTCTTACATAATGTCCCAGGGGCTTTTAGACAAGTGACTTTTGGGCAGCTGTAAACTAATTAGCATGCACTTCTAGACTTCCAGGAACTGCAAAGGTGAAGGACCTAAGGCTTCTGCGCTGAGTGGGTGCATGGTCCTGACTGATC
This sequence comes from Myocastor coypus, assembly GCA_004027025.1. NCBI lineage: Eukaryota > Metazoa > Chordata > Mammalia > Rodentia > Myocastoridae > Myocastor > Myocastor coypus. The sequence goes on along the minus strand of PVJA010014790.1, from coordinate 14,877 downwards.
TCTTGATGGGGTGCACGCTGAAAGAGGGGAAACCTTACAAACATCAGCCTGATGCAGTTCTAATTAAGAGTGGAAACTCCAATGATTATTATCATTTTTTCGTCTTGCCTTTTTGAGTCAGGGTCTCGCTTCGCAGCTCAGGCTGGCCTTGACCTCATTTTGTAGCCCAGGCTGGGTTTGGACTCACAGCAGTCCTTCTACCTTAGCTTCCAAATACTGAGATCACACGTGTGGGCCACAATGCCTGGCCCTTGATTCTGGATTTGTGTATTAGCTTTCTACTTACAAGCATGTATGAACTTTCGACAAGTTATGTAACATCTTTAAGTTTAATTTCCCAAGAGATGAAGATTAAAATAGTATTTTCTCACATGCTTGTGAGAATTAAATGGAATGATGATAGCAGAGGACCTGGCCAACGCTAAGGAATCAGAAGACATTAATTATTACCAGTTGCTGTGATTATTAATATTGTTCAGGGTAGCTAGCATGCTTCAAATGTGCACCGCAAGGGAATCATATGGCCAGAATGTGTAACTTAAGGGATTGCAAGTGTGTGTGTGTGTGTGTGTGTGTGTGTGTGTGTGTGTGTGAGAGAGAGAGAGAGAGAGAGAGAGAGAGAGAGAGAGAGAGAGAGTTAAGAGTTAGGAGATGTAATAGTAAAATGGAAAGTAAAGAAGCAGGATAACACAAAATGTAAAAGAACTAAAACGAAAGTAGATAAGATGTGATTTGGGGCTTACTCTGTAGTAGACATTCTGCACAGACAAACTGAGACCTAATTTATCTCACTGACGTCACAGAGCACTGTGGGTGGGCCTTCTTATTTTCATTTTACATTTGAAGTAAATAAGTCATAGAAAGAGGTCAGTTAACCTGCAGCGTCTGACACGTGTGGCTCGGCATGTGGAGGCAGGTGTGAGGTCCAGCTTGAAGAGGACTGGCTGAGTGATATGTCATGTGCCAGGTGCCCTATGGAAGCCCTGTCCACCAGCACAGGTGGCCGTTGCCTGTGCCATGCCCAAGCCGGTCGTCAACTTTGGCCACGTAGTCCCCGACAGTGTGCAGTATAGAGCCTTGAGATGGTCCCCGTGTCTATAGGGGGCCTGAAAATGAAAGGACACATTCAGGATGCGCAGAGGCTCTGCTTCAAGCCCTGCACCAAGTCCAGAACAAGCCACGACACGGCAGCCACTGGTAAACCAGCTCTGCTCAGAGGCCAGAGGGTGTCATCGTGATTCACAATTGACCACTAGATGGAGCCCTGCTGGGAGCCTTGACAAACACGCGGACAGCAGACAGAGCCTAAACCAGCCCCCCCCCCCGCCCTCCCCCTCCTTCTCCAGAGCACTGTGAAGTTTATAGGACCTACGTTGGCCCTTCCAGCATTACAAGGCCAGGTCACCTTTGACACCACAGTTTTCACTCCGCCCCATATTCTTTGGTATGAGTTCATAGATCAAGCATAAAAGTTGGGAGGTGTAAGGAAACTTGGAAATCTGCAGGTTCATCTGGACTTTTGCCCCATTAGCACTGTGGGCAAGAAAGGCAATCTCCTCTTAAAATCTCCATTAAAATAATGTGGTGATCTTATCTGAAATTAACACCTCTAGAATTTTTGCTCTGGCTCTTAGTTGAGCTTACCTACGTGAAGCTTGGTCATATATTCATTGTGCTCCTCTAATCAGATAAGAAGAGTATTGAAGCATTTCTGGATTGTAGACCAAATTTAATGGTATCTGAGATAGGAGTCAGACCTGGGGTCTAGGTTTTTCCCTTTTTTTATTTGTGTATGATTTAGTGTTCATCCTACACTAGACACTAAAATGCATTGTTTAATTATCTGAGCTCAACACACCATTTTATAATTCATTAGTCAGTTGCTCTTTGCAAAAGCTTATTCCTTATGAAACAAAAGTGGGAATCATGCAACTGGACTATTTATCTCTCTTTAGGGGTTGGGGGTTAATATCTGATAGCTCATAACATCTTTATTATAATGCATTTATAATGATTTACTGGAATCATTCTACGGCTAAGTATCTAATGTCAAAGCTGGGATCTGGCATGAAATAAAATGCTATATTCTTGAGTAGCTCTAGGGAAAAAAAAGACCTCAGCCAATATTTTCTGTATAATTCTACAAACTATAATAAGGGTAGGGGTAATTGCCTTAATGTCAATTAAGCTATTAATAATGCCCATCTTGTCATTCCTAAATATAGCAGTGTCTCAATCATACATTACTGTCCCCCATTAAGGCTACACAGAGATGAAACCAAAGCCTATGTGGTTGTGGAAGTCTGTCTAGCACCAGTCTTATCTCTTTTACATAAGGGAAGGTCTGGGGATTCATTTGTGTGTGTTTGATGGATAATTTTTACTTCAAATGAGTGTGTGTGTGTGTATGTGTGTGAGGGCCAGCATGGACAATACTCATGAGCATGTCAAATGTCAAATGTGGCCCAAAACACTGTCACTGTTGCTATTCCACTCCTGGATGACTAGGAAAAGTGTTCTTTACTCAGACAAGAGTTCCAGGGCTGGAGCTGCAAAATGATGGCCCAGATAGTCCACTAACCACCACATGGACACTTCAGTGTCTGAGGAGCCATGTTCTGCCTGGTTGCAGGCAGCTCCCAGGCTTGGTGCATGCATCCCAGGTCTTCAAGGACAGACAAATTCCAGGGAAAGACAATGAGGCCAAGACTTGGTCAGAGAGTAGAGAGGCCAGCGGTTCATCAGCAAGGTTCAGCCGACAAGGTCAAGACTAATGGCGTGCTTGGAAAAGGAAGTAGGAGATGAGCTGTAGGCATTTGGCGAGAAGACAGAATGTCGCCATTTCTCCTTAGCCCTAAATCAGGTCACTTATTTTACAGAGGAGAAGTAGGACAAGACCCTCTTTCTGTTGGCACTTACAATTCCCCCTGGGTGGAGACTCTGAGCCACTTCCTTCTGTGCGCCTTATAGGCTGTCTTGGTGAAGTGAACTTCTACTTGATATTTAGAGCTCATTAATTTGTCCCAAGAAAGCTTACTGTATGGCAGTTTAATGACAGAAACCTGTTTTAATGCAAATGGACATGTAATCCCACTAAGACACTCTGAGGGTGTAAATTTAAAACAATTGCTAGGGAGTGACACTAGAGTTTAACAAGATGGAGAGCTAGATTCTAGTTCTTGGCACACCCAGGGGACCTGCTTGGACACCCAGCCCTGGCAGCTTTAGTGCAGCTGGCGGTTACCATGGCAATTAAAAAGGGAGGGGCCCAGGCATTAAGAAAAGCTCCTCTCAGGTGAAGGGAGCTGAGCAGGACCTGAGCTCCTTAAGGTGGGAAGGGACAGGAAGGGAAGGAGGCACAAACGTGTGAGTGAGGGCGGTCTTCCCCTCACTATTCCACAGGATGCAGGAGGGAGGGTTTGATCCTGGCTGGTTACAAATGTCAGATCCAGGTGAATTCTTTTGGAGAAAACCACAACATTTTGTCTGGGACCCCATTTCTCTCAGTAAGTAAAAGGGGAAGCCTGTCTCCTGAAGGGGTGGGGGCATGAGACAGAGGCAGGAACTGTTTGTGCATCCTTGCCAGGTTGTAACGCTGTGGGGTACTACATCATTCTCCAGAGAGATCTGAATAAGGCTATTATGGGTGAAGTCATTTTTGTAATAAAGTTGGCTGTAACTCTGGGTCATAAATCATGGTTTCTGGTGCTAAAAAAATTACTAAATATGCCTCTGTTACCACATACTGTCCTCCTTTTAAATACTTTGATTTTACTACAAATCTCCCATTGAGCGAGATTGGGAAATACACACAATGAGCAAAGGATTCCTTCCGTCCTGGCAGCAGCCCTGCCGGCATCTGGGCCTCCCGGAATGATTTCCTGAGGTGTGATGTTATTTATGGCATGCTTTCTCTATCAAAAAGGCAAACAGCATCTCAAGTGACCCCGGAGCATTTGCATCAGTGCTTCTCTTGCTAATTGATTCATCCTCTGGCAGAGCCAAGACACGGGCTGTTAGCTGGACACACTCTCTCCTAGCCGCAGACCCTGTGGGCTGAGGTATATAATAAGGAAAGATGTTAATAAAATCGTTAAATGTCAAAACTGCGAAGCCCACACCCATCTGGAGCGCAGCCGCTTTTCTGGAGTGATTCTGTGAAATACCATCTCCTCCCCTCGTCCTTTTCAGTCTAAACTTCATAACCTTTGTTAAGTAAGGGGGTTGAGGACTGTGTTTTAACAATCCTGATTTTAAAATTTCTTTCATCACTTCCTCCTTTCAAAGAAGAGTCTGGCACAGAACGAAAAGGAAGGTTATCATGTGAAGTGTATTTCAGATGCAATAAAGCAGAAAGGAGTGGGTGGCCGCGGTGGCAGTTGTAAGGGGGACGAGGTGGGGATCTCTATAGCTCAGTGGCTGCAAAGCAGAAAATGAAGATTGTAAAAACGTCACATAAAGAAAAAATGCACAGTGGATTCGTTTTGCGATGCCCATAATTCAGTAATGCCTTTAAGTAGCTAGAAGAAATATAATAAATGTTTTTCCACAACATTGATCATACTGTATCAGAGGAAATATTAGTGTGCAGGGAGCCATGATTATACTGGTAGTAATTCTCCGTGCAGAAAACTAGTAGAAGATGGGACCCTTTATGGGCCAAACTTTTATTGGCTGTAGTTATTTACCTTTAAGAATACACCTAATACATTGTCCTATAGCTAAATATTTTTGTGAAAATTCAAACCAGTGCTATCAGTAAATCAGAAATCCTGCCACCGTTTTATAGAATTCACATGTACATATATTTTTTGTGCTGCAGATGCTCTGATATGTTACCGAATACAAAAAGCAGCCAATGGACCATGTAAAAATTCTCGAAGGCCTGTAAAGCCAATTCTTCCTCTGCATTCTGAATCCAGACAGGAGCGGACAGCTTTATAGCATGTGATTCCATCCAAATCCTGCCCGAGTATAGAACATTTCTCTAAAGAAATTAAATGGATTATTAGATTATATGCTGTAGTAAAACTATACCTGGAGCTGAACTGTGGGCCAGGAAAGGCTGCCCATGTTGTGTACCTGCCTCCCCCCCCCCCCCCCGAAACCCGCAAAGAAGCTTTGCAAAACAGGCTTTCTCCTTTAGAGAAGAATAAAGGATCTAGTTCTTCATGCCAGCCTCTTGCTCCTCAGACTGGCAGGAGCCGGTAGTGCGTGACAGTGGCAGTGGCAGTGTCAGTGCTGGAGTCCCCGCCTGCTAAGAGAAAGCTGTGCCTTCACTCTCCCCGGGCTCCAGCTGGATTCCGAAATCGCCTAATCAGGGTCCCAGGGTGCGAGAGATAAGAGCTGGGTCAGCCAGACTCCTGAAGAATTAAAAGGAGAGGTGAGCACGGGGCGTGCTAATCCTCCTTGTAGTTTTGATAAAGCCCTGCTGTGAGAATGGCTAAGAGATGCTAGAAGCCAGAGAAAGAAGCTCAGAAGACTCCGTGCGGAAAGAGGCAGGCATTCCACACAATCTGGATAACCCAGCTTGCAGTTCAAAGGCTTTGTAACAGCTAAGCAAACTGGTTACAGAGCCGGGGACACCTGCTCTGTTTCAAGACATCTCTCCCCTAACTCTGCTTGACAGAAATGGGAATCACTTCCCAGAGCCAAAGGAGGCCATCCCTTCTCTTTGTTTAGGGCTCTTTGCTTAAGGCCAGTCCCAGGTTTCACCCGCATAGATTGCCTTCAGAGCGACAATGTCCTACTTGGACATAGCTGGGCGTTAGTTAACAGACCTTTAGAAATTTTCCGAGACGGAACTGGACCTAGAGTTTAACACTCTCTGTTGGAGTCACGTCGATTTTTCCCCCCTTTCTTTTATTTATTTTTCACTCCTTCAAAAGGACGTGAACATATTCTTGCCCTTCCCAGAACACTGAAGAAGGCCACGTGATGCAGGAGAAGCTGTCCAGACCTGACCAACAGCGAGCACACAGGACAGTCTGCAGGAGCGGCACCTGGGAAGTTCATAAACGGTCACCTGGTGCGCTCTGCAGCAACAAGGACATGCATAATTTATATGCTGAGATAACGTCACCCACTTCTGCGGGAGTTCCTCCCCCAAACGGGACCCAGAAGGTGTTTGAGGCATCGTTGCACGTGTGATGCTGCGTAGGGCATCATAGGGTAGCTGTCTGATTTTTTTTTGCTTATTAATGAAAATTATTGTTTTACTCAATTTGCCTGGCAGTCAAAGGAGTCCAGTGTAAGCCAAGAATGTTCTGGAGGTGGAACTAGTTTTGAATTCCCTCGTAAGAATATTATCACATTGACAGGCCTGCTGTGAGAAAACGTAACAAAATCAATGTATGGTCCTGTTCCGCCCTCCTTCCGTTCTCTTCCTTCCTTCGTTTCTTCTTTTCTCCCCCTTCCTTTCCTCCTTCCATTCGTTTCTTCCTTTTCTCCTTCCTTGTTTTTGGTTCATTTCTCTTTTCATTGGTTTTCTTTATTTTCCTCTCCTTTCTTCTTTCCCCTTCTTTCTGCTCAACATCAATAGCTTGAAAAACAAAACAAAACAAAACAAAACAAAACAAAACAAAAACAAAAACAAAAACAAAAAAACACCTTAGTGAAATTTTTAGCGCAATTCTTCAGCGAGAGAAGCGCGCCTGGGCTCAGGTGTCTTCCCTCAAGCGACTGACAGAGGCAAAGGTGAAACTTCCCTGCTTGCTGGGTCCGCAGCTCACACACCTCCTCGTTTATGCTTGTAAAAACACCTCAGTGTGCTTGCGGGGTCCGCGAGATCCTCGGAGAGCAGATGTCCTGCAGCTTTTGTAAAAATAAGGAACACGACAGACTTTGAAAACAGGCTGTTGAGTCAGCAGGGTGCCTTTTGTTTTAGGGGCTCCCAGACTGAATTATTAGCATAGACAAAAGAATATACATTGCACTAGGCGATACCGAATTGTATTTGTTTATAATGTGAAATTCATTTTTTTTTAAAAAAATGAGATACACTTGTAATGACTCTAACAGCCGCTGGATGTCACTGTTGCATACTTCTGGCAGTAAAACTCCCTATCCGGTGGGACGATTTGGAACTGCTAATTTTAAGAACATCCAGGGTGCTCTACTTTTTGTTTGAGGCTATTGGGCTAAGGCGAGTCCTCTTCATTTATTGCAGGTGGCCCAGTTCTCAGTTATGCTACCCTACTGGGAATTCTGATTTACCAGGAATGAGATTCCTCAAAGGATTATTTTCTTCATTATTTAAAAAGAATATGATACTTTTCTAATGGCTCCCAACATTATATACTTATTATAGCTAGTACATTCTGGAAATCAAATGGGATGAAATAGAAACATAACCACAAAATATCCTGGATTGATAAAACTCCCTCCCCTCAGTCCCGAACTCCTTACAAGAGTTTCATACCTCTTTGCTCAGAGGTCTTTCCAGCACTTCTAGTTACCTGCTTTAACACTCTTATGAGTCAAAGGTGACCTGTGAGATACATGGAATGAAGCAGTTATTGGTCCTGGCATCCCAGGAGTAAAGCAAAAACAAACATTGAAAGAGCAAGCTGGCCAGATAGCTCAGCGGATTAAAGAGCCTGCTTGGACAGATGTGGGGACCTGGGTTCAGTGCTCAATGTGCTGTGCTGTCCCCACCCCAGGACACACTGAGAAAGTGAATGAGACTGGACATGGTGATGTGCACCTGAAATCCCAGTACTTGGGCAGCTGAACACAGGAGAATGACGAGTCTGATCTGCATAGTGAGACCCTGAAAACACTACTAAATACATAAAAATAAAAATTAGGAAATTAAAAAAAACATTGAAAATGCGCTCTAAACAGCTCATTCCATCCTGCAAACATTACAAGTAGAAATTGTGAATTTCTTTCATAAGATTTACTTTAAAAGTTTCTTAATTCTTTTTTTTTTTTTTTGTCTTCTTGAGACAGGGTCTCGCTATGCAGTTCAGGCTGGCCTTGAGCTCACTTTGGTAGCCCAGGCTGGTGTTGAACTCTGCACTGATCCTCTTGTCTCAGCCTCCTGAGTGCTGGGATTACAGGCACGCACCACCACGCCTGGCTAAAAGTTTCTTAATTCTTAAACCCTTTAATTCCTGTTTTAAAAATTCATTTAAAAATCTGGGCTGTTTTGTTCAATTGACATTATACAGAAATTAAACCTGTTCTAAATATGAAACCATCTTGCTCCAGTTCACATGTTAGCTGGAGCAGGACCAGTGAAAAGAAGCAGACGAACAAGTCTGTGTACAAGTAGAAGTGACCGTGGGCTTGAGTGGGGCTATCCAGTGCAGTGTGTTTCTTTTAACTAAAACTTTGGAGTTGTCTTTTTTAAATTTTATTTTATTTTAGTTTTTAACTTCCTCACATGCCTTTGCAATGGGGAAGCCAGAGCTGTTCTTGGCGAACTGCTGGTCTCTTTTTTTTTTGGGGGGGGGAGGGGAGGTGTGCTCTGTACTCTGTACTAGCGAATTTTCAGAGAGCTGTGCTGCCCACCATCTATGGGATGCTTTGATCCAAAATTTTAGTCATTGTTTCCACATTTAGAGCCTGGAATGAACATCAAAGAAGTGGGTGTATGGAATTCACTGAATGCCAGAGAAGTACAATAACATACAGAGGATATAGGCAAATCCCAGTGGCAAAATTGGCTGCCAATTCTTACACATAATAGAGGCCCTAAAGTGACAGTCTCTCTTTGACGGATGCCTAATGATATCAACACCAACGGAAGGAACTAACATGCTGAAAGGTGAATAAAAGAGCTGGGAACAATTCAGTGGACTTGCACATTTCCTCCGTGTGTTTTCTCACAACTAGGAAAGCAGATGCCGCAAATGCATTAGGTCATCATCAGACAAGGCTGCAAACTCCCCAGCAGGCTTGAATGGACCCGGCTCTTTCAGGATCCAGTGCTAAAAGATGAGAATAAAAATGTGATTAGAAATCATTCATCATCTGGAAGAAAAAATTAGGAACAAGTACAGTGAAAATAGCTCTCTTGTTCTGTCTTGGGTAGCTCCGGATTTTAAAGACCATATGTTGTTTGCTATCACTTCTTCGCCTCCCAGGGCCAATGCATTCCAAACGCTTTAGCTAGTGCATTGCACTGGGAAGTCTCCTCAGCCAGGGCTCATTTGTATCCTTACTCTTTGTTCAAATATGGATTAATTTTGGTTAATTTCAGTGGATGCCTATAAAGTAAAAAGCAAGGAACTGAAACCACTGAAATCGGGCCATTGTCTGATTGTCTTAAAATCTACTTTTCAAGCTCCTTTAAGTTTTATTTTTGAAATAAAAACAATAAAATTGACTGTAAAAAGTTTCCAAAAGCGTGGATGTTATGAGCAATTGCTAACTAGGGCTATTCTCAGAATGATCAAATGAATTTAGGTATAATTCTTGAGAAGTTAACTGCCCTGAGGTACCCACTATAGATATTTCTTTCAGAAGGGAATTCGATAAGGATCCGATGGACTATGGCTCCTGCCTCCAGAACGCCGGTGTCTATGTGCATGCCTATTGTGGCGGTGACATCAGGTCTGGCATCAGCGAGCAAAGACAGGCTCTTTCCCTCCAACCACATCCTTACACAATGGAGAAGAGTGGGTAAAACATTCTGAAGATTGCTTTTAGAAAATAGACTGGGTATTGATGTTTAGAGGAAGGAGTTTCAAAATTTCCTAGCACATAAGAACAGCCAACAGGGTTCCTAAGCACTTACTGGTACCAAATAGAGTTTAAGTCTGATTGGGCTGTGTGTGTTTATGTGAATTCTTACTTGGATGGGTAAGAAACTTGTCAGCTGCAAATACAGCCAGTATTTCTGTCCTTCACTCTAGGTAGCCAGAGATGGGTTTTTATACATTAAATTCACTTGTAACGTAGCCCTCACAGTTCGTCAGTGCTTTTTACAGTATTTCTTCCATGGCTTGTACTGCATAATAAAGGAAGTCTGGGAAGAATCTTGCTCTGTTTATGGTGCATGTTAAGTAAATGTGATGATTTTCATTATTTCAGACTCTATCATGAAATGACGGTGTGCCGGGCAGCATTAGAAAATGGACAAACAAGCACTCAACTGGCTGGATGAACCATGGCTTTCTGGCATTAAAAGTGTAATATTTATGAGTTAATTTAATCATAGTAGAGAATATTGAGTAGGTGACTGGGTAAAATGATGACTGTGTATTATGTTTTTGCCATGCAGTTGGATAAACATATTCAGTGACAGACCTTGGCGAGCACTGCAAAGATGCTCTCGACAGTGGCGTGAATAAATATCAGGTGCTGTCCAGAATTCACTGCACTTGGGTTCTTGGGCAAAGCCAGGCGAATTTTAACAGGAAAATATGGAAGAAGTCGTGTGTGTGTCCCCTTGGGGCTCATATACACACTGTAGCCTTTCTCCTGCTCGGGATTTGTTCTTGCTGTCATTGTCATTTACATCCCTAAGAGATTTTCTACCCCATTATCTTTTCCTGCATTTCCAGGGGTGCTTTTGAGCATAAGATCCAAAATTTGGGAAGCTCAGAGTAAACATTTCAATGATGGGGGCTTGGAAAAAAATATACTTTGTTAAGCTACTGAGAACTCCCCTCCAAAAAAAAAAAAAAAAAAAAATCACATTTTATAATGGCCCAATTTAAATTATGTGAAACAGTATATTTAAAAATTTGCATTTTTAAAATTTCCTTAGACTATATGCTTTCTGATGCAAAAAATGAGAAAAAAAGAACGTGTTGAAGAGTGAGATTCAGCAATAACAACGGCCACTTACTAAAGTATTTGTATCCAAAGGGGGTGGGGAATCAGTGTGTAAGAATCTTGGTGAAATTCATCATTATGGGTCACTGGATTTTTTTTTAATCTTTAGGATTATTATTCTACCCATTAAAATTTATTAAGTTATTTATTTTTGGATTTTTGGGGCATACACAGTACTGTGTCTCTAGAACAGCAAAAAAGAGGAGGAGGAAGAGATGAGGGGGGAAGAGTAGAAACAGAGGCACAGAGCAAGTATGATTTCTGAGCTACAGTGTGTATGCTCTAGGCTCCCACCACATCAGTGAGCTTATTCTGTTCTTTTTTTTTTTTTTAGTTGTCTCAAGGGCCCGGCGGGATGGCTCAGTGGTCTAAAGCTCCTGCTTGGGAAAGCTTGGGTGGCTTCAGGGACCGTGGTTCGATCCCCGGCACCACATGCTGTGCCAGCCCTGCCTTCGGGGTGGGCTGAGCCGGCCATAAAAATGAGTGAATAAACAAACAAACAAAGTTTCTGAAACAAGAAAAAAATAAAATAAAATAAAATAAGCAATTAAAAAAAATAAAGTTGTCTCAAGACGTTAAAATACAAGAAGAATGAAGAATACATTGAGGGTAGCAATGAATAACACTAAAACTATGCCTGGAATGCCTGTCATTCTGGTCTTTTAGATGCGTGCTGCTTCTAATGTAATTTCAGTTGCTGCTATACTCTCTCTAAAGTAAATGCTTGGCTTACAAGAAAACAAAAAAGGGTATTAAATGAGAGTAAGAGACTAGGAAAAATGCCATAGGATTGACAGGCTACAGTTTTATATATGCTTAGATTTCTAAATTTCTGTGTAAAAATGTGGGACTACTTTTATCACATTCTATAAAGATTTATTAGAATATCAGTGATTGATAGAAAATACCAATTCCAAGTTAAGTCTAAGATATTTGATACTGAGAAAGAAAGTGATCTTAAGCTCAGGTACCTATGTTATAGAGCAATAGTATCATTAAGCTTTTCTTCTGGAGGGTTAAGAATATAAGTTTACAGACCAAAAACTAGAGAAAAAGAAGGGCTAAAAGATTAGCTAATATTTTGGCCCTAGCTCTTCAAGGTCAGTGAGAACTCAGGACATAAGAGAACTTATTCTACAATATCCTATAACTCAGTGGTTTCCCAAATTTTCTGTTCAAGGAGATTATGGGGCTACAGAGGAAAGGGACTGAAGATGTATAGTGTGCCTAAGGAGAGTCACCTAGAGAGAAAATATTCTCTCAGGCTTTCACAGACAGCAAACTAGTCAAGCAACGGCTGTGATTCATCCAGACAGCTGACGCTGACAACAGCTCTATAAAGCACAGTACATGGTTTCAAAGTAAGTCCTGAGGGGATTTGACTGACCTTGGGAGGTACAAAAGTTCCATGTTTTGTTATACAGGTCTTGCTTTAACTTTCCCTCAACCTCCCAGCAGAAAAGTTTAACCACAAGGCATAAAACGTAAAGCTAGATTAGTATGCTGAGCTGTAAAGGGCTTAAATCACAGCTTCCATCGTGGCCAGTTTTTCCAATAACCCACTGTGATTATGGAACATTGGATTATGTATACAACTACTTTCTCTTAGTTCAATGAGAATAAATTTTTGTACCAATAATGATTAGAAAAATCATCATGTCTACATCCTGTGCTCTGTATAAGTACTAGGAGGACAACAATATGCATTGTATTAATTATTGGGAATGTACTACTAATATGTTTTGAAACTGTCACATTGTTATTTCTTATTAAAAGTAAAAAAAAATTAAATTAAATTAAATTTTAAAAAATACAAGAAGAGATGCACTGAAGAGGTTGGCAAGTCCTCCTGAGAAGTACGCCATATGGGTGCAGCCATTTCTTTGTCTAGGTAATTCATTTTGCATCTTTGAACCTTATTTTACTATCTACATGTTTTAATGACATTTACATGCTTTAAAAAAAAAAAGTATTTGGCGCAGGGTCTCACTATGTAGCTCAGACTTGTAGTGATCTTCCTGTTTTCAGCCTCCCCAGCAATGGGATTACAGGTGTGTGCCACCATACTCCGTCTCAGTGGCCAGCTCAGCACAGCTGGGGGTGGGACCGGTGTAGCATGTGGTGGTAGGAATTGAACCCAGGTCCCTGTGCTTGCCTAATCAGGCTCTTAGTCTACTAAGCTATCTCTTTGGCCTTTGTACGCCTATCTTTAAGAGTGAGGCTTTGAGAAGACAGCTAAATATGTACAGTAGCAGTTTCTATTGTTCTTAAATCATAATTCCTTTAAACTGCTTTGCTCCAGAAAAGATCTGGACTTGTCTTAAGTCAAAATGCACATTTAAAATATTTCTGTGATTACTATGGCTACCATCCAGTAGATTAGAACAAAAATGGTGAGTTACAACTCTATTTTTTCCTTATTTTATTTTGAAGAAATCTCTGAAAATCTCTATTTTTAAAAGGAAATCTAGTTTTCTCTGCAACTATCTTGGCTTCCTAGCATCATTAATTAAACACATTCCAATTTAACATTTATTAAACAAAGGGTCAGGAGACTTGAATTAGGTATCAGAGGTAGAAGTAGTAAGAAGAGAGTTTGAGAAGTAGAATTTCTAAAAGTTGGTGTTAGATTGGGATGTAGGAAAATGAGAGAGATGTCAAAGATGATGTCCAGAACATTATATATATATATGTTATATATTATATGTATATGAATGAAAGCAATTTAAAAGACTAATCAGGAGTTGATTTTGGATAAATTCCATTTGAGATGACTATGAAACATTTGAAAGAAAAAAGGCCAGGAAAAGACCCTAAAGGTAGCTGCAAAGCCCCGAGAGCAGAAGCTTTTGGGCAGGGGCTATCAGTAAAGGCCCTGATCCTGCTCCAGCGAGGTGTGGCCTTGGGCAAGGACCTAGTCCAACCAAGTCTTGGTTTCCTTATCTGTTAAGTGGACATATCATATTAACAGTTCTCTTATCACTGTCATAGGAAGATAAGAGTAGTGAGCTTTAAAGGCATTTTATAAGGAGCTACTCCATTTCTTATATCTAAAGACAACAGGAATAACACAAAGAGACAAATTGTACTCTCTCTCTCTCTCTCTCTCTCTCTCTCTCTCTCTCTCTCTCTCTCTGGCTTTGGAATCCACAGGCTGTAATGTAGATGTGGTCAAGTTTTAAGAATAACCCAGGCCCAGGCACAACTAGTTCTGAAAATTGAGCAGAAATGCTATCAACAAACCCATAGCATAAAAACACTGATTTCTTAAGAGAGTAAATCCCAATTTCCTGAGGTATGTGTGCCTTGTCAAGAAATGCAAGAAGGGCCTGAAGAAGCTGCACAACACCAATGCCAGGGCCACAAGTACATGTTCTGAGGCTACCAATGTATCCACAGAAGAGCAAAGATCTGAAAGGACGTCAGCAGCAAACTCAATCAGCTCACCTGTGTGCACTCCCTCAGCCCCCACAGGAAGTGTGTTCTGGCCAGCATTGCCAAGACTTTTGGGCTCTACTCATAGAGAGCATGGGTAGGGTCGAAAAGCAGTTGTAAGCTATAGCTCCAGCTCCAGTTTAGGCTCCCAAAGAGGGCCTAGCTTCTGTGGAAGCTCCAGAGTAGAGGTGTCTGTCTCTAGACAATATGAGGATGGAATGACTGGAAAGCCTAGGGGTGCTGGGCGCATGGGCCTGATGTCCTAGAATGTTTGTGTGAACAAACCTGAGGGAGGAGGAGAAGAAGAAAAGAAAAAGAGGAAGGAGAAGGAGGGAAAAGGAGAGAAAGAGGAACAAGGGAGTAGAGGGAAGGAGAAAAAGGGAGGGAAGAAAGGAAGGAAGGAAAGAAGAGAAAGAAATGACAAAAAGAAATGAGGAAAAAGGAGGGGAAAAGAAGAAAGGAATGGAGAAGGATGAAAAGGAAGTGCTACGGAAAATGAAAAGGGAGGGGAGGGGCCCGGCGGGATGGCTCAGTGGTCTAAAGCGCCTGCTTGGGAAAGCTTGGGCAGCTTCAGGGACCGCGGTTCGATCCCCGGCACCACATGCTGCGCCAGCCCTGCCGTCAGGGCAGGCTGAGCCGGCCATAAAAAATGAG
>PVJA010014789.1:0-46756 GCA_004027025.1 Myocastor coypus | reverse complement strand
GAGTATTAGTTGAGGAAAGGAATTAAATTGGTTGAAGACAAAAGAAAGTTAATTCAAGGTATTTAAGATATGCTGGGCCTCTCTTTTATGCTGAAAACAATCTATTTGGCTTCATCTCCTTTGCCTCAAGGATCACTTGGAGAAAATTTTTGAAATAAAAGGTCTTCATTATTTGCTAATCGAATCTTATCACTCCAGAGAATGTTCAAATTTTTTACTTTGACTAACTCTATATGCTGGTGTCTATGATCTCCGTTGAAGTATCTATAATCTAAGTACATCGCAGTAGTATCTGTAATCTACATTGAACATAGCAATGTGTAGTACAAAGGCCACAGCTGGACGCCTCTCACCTTACTCTTGTAAATGTGTACCATTTCTAATGTCTTATCAATTATTATTATACTTTCTTTAACGTAAATTAAAAAATAGAAAGTAAAACGGAGAAGAAAAATTAAGGTTTACTGAAAGAAAGAGATAATGTTTAATTGTTTGACCACTCTCGTATGCCCATATCTAGTCATCTGAGCAGCAAATTAGACCATAACAATACATAATATAAGGAACTGGGGAGATAGCTGAGTAGAATAAGTGCCCGCCTGGCAAGCATATGATCCTGAGTTCAATCCCCAGTACCACAAAAAATAAATTAATAATAATAATAATAATAATAATAATAATAATAATATAACAACTCTTGATAATTTTTTGAAATTCTGTACCATTTGTATTGTTGTATATTGCTTTGTTTCTGTCTTTGTTTTTTGGTTTTTTTTGTTTTGTTTTGTTTTTACTCTTTAAAATAAAAAATATAAAGGAAGACACCAAAAAGTAAACAAATTCATTCTGTCAAACAATTGCGTGTGTGCGTGTCTGTGTGCATGTGTCTGTGCGTGCCTGTGCATTACTAGAGAATGCACCCAGAGCCTTCACGCTAAGCTACAGCCCCAGCCCTTAATATCATTTATTTTGGCACAGTCTCACTGAGTCACTAAATTACCCAGGTTGGATTTGATCTTGTGATCCTCCTGCTTCAGACTCCCAGGTAACAATTATATACACACTGACCTAAAAATATCACAAGCCAAATGTCAGATTTGACAATGTGAACAAGGTTACTTTGCTCTTCTCTTTTTCTTTCACTGGATGAAAATTAACAAAGAGAAAAAAGTCGTCTCCATGTTAGCCCTTCCTTAATGTATGTTTTTAATTCTGAAATATAATTGTGATGATAGATCTTAGAGATATTGCTTTCCTGCCCTTTCTGCCTTGCTCAGTTCCTACAGAATGTAACGCATTTCTGTCTTTTTCATTACTGAAACATGCATGTTCAATCTGAGCTAACTTTTTTTATTTTTCTCTGCCCCAGACAATATCATAGACAGTGATGTTAAGCCTTACTGTAGGAGAAGAACCCCAGGAATTTAAATTTGCTATCTCCAAAGGGCCAAATGCAGATGCAGTATGTTGACATTCTCCACACATCTGTCAACATGGTATCATCATAGCTTATAGCTATGATTGTATCATCATAGCTTTATTATAAGCTCAAAGAGCAGCACTATTTTCTAAAATTTATTTTATTAAAAAGTCAAATATCCTTAGGTACGGCAATTAAGTGAGACTACATTTGCACATAAACCTAATACACTAATTGGTATGTTCATTTGGATCTCCAAATAGCATCTCCACCTGTTTCTCAGTGTGTGTGACAAATAATTACCTTGCTTCCAACTCATTTCAATTTAGAAGAAGATTTTGGGAGTATAAAGTGATTTATTTTCTTTGGAAAGTTCTAGATTACTAAGGCACTGACTTTCATTCAATATATCACATGTATTTGATTTTTTTTTTCAAAAGGTCTCCCATATATTTGAAATCTCACTACTTTTTTAGACTTGGGAGGAAGAAACACAAAGAAAAGGCAAGAGAGAGAAGGAGATAATATTTTACATCAAGAGAGGACTTCCAAAGCTATGTCAAAAAGCTTTCTGGTAAAAAGGACGTGAATTTACTGCCTGAATGAGTCTGACCCTATCCATCACCTCCCAATGAATGATAGATCATTGAACACATGGTGTTTGCTTTTTCTCTATTCCCATATTTGACACTTAAAGGAGACAGAAAAGACATAGGAACCCTTCAAAGACTAGCCTTTCACTACAGCAACTGCTTTTGAAATATATGTGAGTGGCAGAGAGAATGCTTAGAAGACTGCGAAAAATGTGTGGCATTTTATAAGGAAAATAGATCATGAGGTATTTCACTCAACTACAAAAAATTTTAAATCACTTATGCCTTTTATACAACACACTGAAAGGAATAACACAAATTTACACTTTGAAAGTCTTCTACAAGAGACATCAGTTAAAATGGCTATAGGAAGTTAATCAGTATTTATAATACCAGGGAGATAACAAAATAAATATCAATGCAAGTACACAACGTACAAACCCAGTGGAATTGTTAGAAATACTTCTTCAAGCTATAATCATACCATGATTAAAATAATTAGTACTATTAGAATTTGTCCTTAAATTCACTTAACTGTGCAGTTTAGTTTCTGAAACAGACAGTTCCAATAGGGCTTTTCTCAGGAGTTGAATTTCCTTTAGATTTTAGGCCATGTTTTGTGCATGTTTTGCTTACACTTTTTTTTTAATTGAAGTTTCTGAGAAATCCCATATGGTAGTCAAGTACAAGTAGAATATCACAGTGTATTATTTTTGCTGGGGATGTAGCAGCCTCCCAACTACAATGTAGCATAAAATTGTCACTAATAATTCAGTGTTTAAGGCCATTGTCTTAGCTTGAATTTTCCTGATAACAAAACCTGGAAACAATACACAGAATACAGTGTATTTATTTTTTAAGTAGCCTCAGATAACATGAATAGGAAAATAGAAAACAAGAGCCAGAGAAGTGAGAAACAAGGAAGAATACATTTCAAACTGGTTACATATGTCAATACCTGAGTCTCAGTCCTTCAGGACCTGCCATGGAACCAGGCAGAAAGTTCCTCAGAACTTGCCTGGCAAGCAAAAGAAGCAGGAGCTTCCTCTTTCACTGACTCACACAATGACAGTGAATTGCAGACTGTGATAATCCCTACAAGTTCACCCAAACTACACCAACCTCCATTACTTTGGGGATGGCTCAAGGCAGAGATGCTGGAAAAAAAAAATGTCCTGAAGAATAAAGCCTAGGTACTTGAAAGACACAGTGGATCTGCACCAGGCCTGGACCCCAAGAAGCTGAGGAGAGACAGAGCCAAGGAACGTGATGCTGTGCTCCAGAAGCAACTGCCGCAACCTGAGCACTGATTATCTCCTTGTGTGTGTGTGTATTTCAACAGCTGTAGATCACTAGCAAACAGATTTGGGATAAAGGGCATTATGAGCATAGAAATTTGAACTACATTTGAAGTCCGTATCCATGTCTGAGTTAATTTTCAGCACAGGAGAAATCCACCAGTCTTCCTGGAGGCCAATAGGATCTATCTCTTCTGGTTATGGTTGGAATCCAACAAGTTAAAGTGTGAGAACCAGAAGCATTATAATTATCCACGTGTGGTGGTTAGCATTGTCTTTATCTCATGTAGTGATTAATATCACAATTATTTGGTATGATTTTTCTTTACTGATATTACTATAGGAGTTTTGCACAGCTAACAGGTTTGTGTTATGGTTTATGTGCATTTGTCCCCGCAAAATGTTGTGCAGTCATGGGGCGTGGTTCTAGAGTTTATGATTCATTCATGGATTCAAAGTTGGGACTATAGGTCTGAGTACTGCTAGGATTATGGGTGTGAGTGCTACACCCAGCCTGGGGCAGAGCAGGAGGAGAGAGAGACTTATTCTCTGTTGCCACTATTGCTGTTAATCCTCTTGCTCTTGCTCTTTGCCACCACCATGAACTTCTGCCCTCTGCCATATGCCTGTCTGCCTTAGAGCCAGCTGAGTATGGACTGAAACCTCCACTAACTGTGAGGCAAAGAAACCTTTCCTTCCTTCATTTTGGTTGTTGAATATTTGTCCCAGCAATGACAGAAGAGTAACTGAGACAGTTTGCTCTGCACAATGTTCTCATTTGATGTGCAGAAGCAAGTTACTACTATTCTGCCTCACAGAGCACACCTTATCACAACTTGCCTCTTACCAAACTACTGGGTTTTTCAAATCTCATGGCAATTATCATTTATAGCACAATTATTTCCTTAACTCCCTCCACTGGATGAAGAACTGTGGAAGAGACTGTCACATCACCCATAGAACCTTTCTTGGAACACTTAAGGTTTATGTTACAAATATTAAGCTTATGACTAGGAGAAATGTCTGTCTTGCTTTTCACCATCCTCGGTCAATAATTGTGGAATGGCATCAATATATGTTGATCAGATTCTAAGGAAATGCAATAGAATTTTGCCATTCAGATATATTTGAAAGCAGAGCTCATATGAAAATTTGCTGCTTAGAACACTTATAATAGTATACACATAAGCATGACAATCCTTAAACTTTAAGAATGCCCTATTCCATAGAAAAAATATAGCTAGGTGCAATGTTATGTTTTAATTCTAGAACACACAGCTGAAATTAAATCTCAGAGATCCTTGTAATTCTTCCACAAGTGGCTGTCTGCCTCATTCTAGAGCAATGACCCTGCCATTATGGTAAATAATGTACACAACGAATGTGATCAAGAACCCAAATTAGGACAGGCACTGGGATACTGGTGAATTGAGGGATGATTAGCAGAAATGTCTGCCTCTGATCCTCCGCGGTTGTCCATCCCACATTTTCAGCTGGGCTTGAGAAAAGGGAAGAAGCCCTTTGCTCCCCACTTCTTTAACTCACCAGCCTTTCCTGTATAGATGATGGATGGAAAAAGCCACAAATGCCTTTTTCTCAAGGGCATTTTAAGGAGAAAAGCAATGTAGGCATGAGTCTTGAATAGTGTATTCCTCCCCATCTTCCTGATGATTTCCTTCAGCTTGGCATTCCTCTGCATTGATTTATGAATGTAAACATTTTTTCTCTCTAGACCTCTTGTCACCTATAACTCCTCCCTATTAATTTTTATCCACATTGTGCTTGCTTGTTATTTACTCGCCTATGTATTTTATTTATTCTTGTACTCTGATTTGGCCTGGTGTTCTAACTTGGGTTTATCTCCTTCTGCTCCTTCTGGTACAGAAGTTTAAGGATTGTGCTGCCTATGTGTATACTATTACAACTGTTCTAAGTAGCAAGTTTTCATATGAGCTCTGCTTTCAAATATATCTGAATGGCAAAATTCTATTATGTTTCCTTATTATTTACTTATCAAATTTTCAATATGATCTGATCCAACATGTATCCCTCAGCCCTTTGCTGAGTTGTTCTCTGACACTTATATCAGCTCTATCCTCATCTCAACTCCTAAAAGCACACACCAACCCTCACCTTTATGGTCTCTCTTCACTCCTAGCAATGGTAATCTAGAAAGATTCTTCATTCTCTGCTTGGTTTCAATTACTCAATTTCCAATTCATGGAAATTAATCCATAGTTGGTGAAAATATTAGCAGATTCCTCCATAAAGACCTGGCTTTCCAGATGACATATCTGAATTGCTTTATGTGAACTCATCAAAGTGGGAATTGATGTAGAATTAGAGTAGCTATGGTGCCTGGACTATTGATCTCCAAATATACTCATTTAATTATCTCCACTCAATCATATGGCTTGGATGAGTGCTGCATAGAATTGTAATATTACTGAAAAACACCTTCTTCCTGGATTACAATAACTGCTTTGATGACTCAATTTTGAGACCTATTTCACTCTAGGTATTAGCATGAAGCCAACTATTTTTCATATAATGGGTATTCACCAAATATTTATGGAACTAAATCAAGTGTTTTCTAAATTTTCAGCTTCAGACAAGTCACACAGCATTATTTAGCATTTGATTTTGAGCCAGTCCTTCTGTAGCCCATAGCCTTTTATGTAGGCTATAATCACCCTCAGTTCTGTGCTGGAGCTTGGACAATCCCGGGGCTGGAGATCACTGTGAAATCAACCAGCTTTTCACACAGCTGCTGTACCATCTTGTGAAATATTTCAGAGATGGGGACTGTTCAGTCAGAACAAAAAGCAGCCTCTGCCCAGTGATGTATTGTAAATTCAGACAAATCCCAAACAGGGTTAGGAGAAAAACGCTTTGCATTTGCAAAGTATTTTGATCTAATCACAGTGCCTGAAAATACATACCAGGGTAGGAAAAATAATTGTAGCTGCTTCACAACACTGAAATTCATAAGGGCACAACTCTGCTATAAACCAAGCAGTTTCTCCAAATAATGCACTTTAAAGTAGCACTAGAAGTACCTTTTAACTATGAACTTATATTCTTAAATGGAAAGAAGTATAGAACACATTATTGAATTTAGATTTCAGTGTTAGTCTTGGATAAGGAGTCATGTAAGATAAAGATTGCTCTCATTTGTGTATTAACATTGCACTTGGTATCAAGACATGAAAAAATGGTGCCTATATCTAGGGTGTCTGTCATGAATACCTTTTCTCCAAGACCATGTAATGTCAGGATTTTCTGTTTGTGAAGATCCCTTTTAATGTGTCTAAAATCAAAGATGCCAAAGCAAAAAGATTAAAGCTTTCCATAAGCAAAACTGTAAGGATTTCACTATTGACTCCTTGGTGAACCACAATATATATTATACACTATGAGAAACCCTGCAGTACAGAAGTCATTTCAAATTGAATTTACCTTGTAGTGCCTTTGTGTTTATTTTCATTTAACCTTATTAATATCTCATGAACTATAATTTTCTCTGCAGTGTGTGAGCTGCTGCTCTGGAACGTAATCCACAAATGAGGATATCCTGAATGTTTCAAGTTGTTTTCATCTTTTTTTTTTTTTAAGATGATAAACACTAAAGGGCTTCTGGGGCTTACAACATCTTTATTACATGCTCTAAAATTTGTACGCAACTAGCCTAATTGAATATTTCATTATGGACTCTTCTCTGATTGTAATCTCTCTAGATATTCAAATGCTACATTCTGGCTGAAAACAGAACTCTCAATTAAAAAAAAAAAAAGTTTGCTCTATCCCTTTTTAGCTCACTGGAAGTACTCCCTTGAATAAGAAACAACTTCCATTTCCATGTTTCAGAATAAAATTTATTACTCATATTTAACCAACATAGTCAATTAGTTTTAGAATTATCATAATAAATATTATCCTGACATCCAGTATGTCTCAGTTACTGTGACAAACACTCAGTGCACATATGGTCATGACATTGACTCTGAGAGAATTATGTAAAGAGGAAAGGTGGAATATGCATATCATCAGAATGATGGCATTCAGTGAGTTATTTAAAACAACATGGTAATGCACTGATACAAAGCCATTGTGCAGTAAGGGACTTGTTCACTGATCCCTAACTGAGGAATGGAATAAAATTGTGTATTGGCCTACTCAATAGTCCACTCATATTTAATAGGTGCTGAGTAATAGTATTTATTTAGAAATCACCTTGTATGAGATGCTCTTCCAGTACTCGTAGGAATTGGAGACACAAATGAGCAGAGCAAACATACTTGCTTTATGGGGTTTGCTTTCTTGTATAGAGATTAATAATAAACAAGAAGTGGCCGGGGAGAGAGTTCCATTGCACAAGTGCCTGTCTGGCAAGTGCAAGGTCATGAGTTTGAATCCAGGTCCCGCCAAAAAGAATAATAATAATAATAAACAAGAAAATGAAAACTTGTTTGCTGCAATAATAAACAAAGCATATGCTAGGTTCAAAAACAATTACTGAAAAAGAAAATAAGAGACAAAGAAGTAATCTGAATCACCTTTGATAACAAAGAAGGGTGAAAACAAAGATAACCAGGAAAAGCCTCATACAGGCACTTTGAGAAAAGAGCTTCAGGAACTGAAGAGCCCGTTCAGTGGGCAACTGGATGGGATTACCCAGGGAGACACTGTTATGGTTTATGTCTAGTTGTCCCCCCAAAGCCTCATGCAGTCATGGGGTAGGGACTTCTATAGATTGAGACTTGGCTCATGAGTCACTGGGATTATGCGATTTAGTACTGATCTAGAGTTTGAGACTTCATCCATGATCCCTGGGATTATGTGTTTTAAGTACTTCTGGGATTATGGGTGTAGCCTAAGGCAGATAGGCTGAGCAGAGAGCCTGAATGTAATATAAAGAGAGACAGAGAGACAGACTAAAGCTGTTGCTCTGCTGCCCTATTTGGTTGGCTGCCTCTGTCACCATTTTGTTGTTGTTCCACCGCCATGAACTGGATGTTCTCTGCTCTGTTCCACTCAGCCTTGGGCCAGCCCAATATGGACTGAAACCTCCAGTAACTGTAAGCTAATAAACTTTCCTTCCTTCATTTTGAGTGTCGGGTCTTTGTCCCAGCAATGAGAAAAAAGTAACCAAGACAGGCACACACCTGGCACAGGGGAGCCGGTGATGAGGCTCACGTGGCTGCACCAGCAAGGGAGCAGGGTAGAAGAGGAAGCAGTGAAGGAGCTAGGTCAGATGAGGCTTTGTGATCACAACAGTGACTTTGCTTTTAGTTCAGGTGAGACTGCAAACCAAAGGAAGGTGTAGCACAGAAAAGTGCCGTGATCTGGCCTCACTATAGTGGAACACAGTGGATGTCATGTTGAGGGTAGATTCTAAAAGGAAAGTGCCAGACTACAAGAAATCAATCTGGAGATTCACAAAGGAAATAAGAGCTGATGATAGCTCAGGTCACACTGATGGAGTGGGAAGTGTGTGGAGTCTATTTTGAAGGATGTTCTAATGGGTATAGATCTTGAGTTAAAGAAATAAGTAAAATTGGCCCAAGTTTTTGGACAAAGTTGCCTGATCAGTGGAATTGCCACCAACTGAATTACAAAAGAAAAACACGGATTGAGTCTCTTTGAAAAAAGAATTTCTCTTGAAGGCTTAAATTCTTTTATTTGTGTGAGCTCTTACAAGACATGAAAGAGCTCCTGAAAATATGTTCAGAGGTTCAGCTCTTCCTGTAAAATTCTTCAAAACAAGATATTTCAACTAGAATTTTCTAAAACTATTTCTCTGCATTTTACCTTTCATTCATTATAATTCTCAGCCTCTGTCATCCTAGCTCTGGCTATACTGGATCACACTCATGATAACTGATTTGAAGAGAAAATTAATGAGATATATTTATCACTGCTGTGTATTCAGTTTATAATTGTCACTTTGATTAGAACAAACTGACAGTACTCATGGTTTACACTCACACTATTCCTATGATAATCCATCTAACATTATGACACTGGGCACCACAAAATAAACACTTGCTATGGTGAGAATCTAGGGGCTGGCAAGATAGCTCAGTAGAATAAGTGCTTGCCTAGCAAGCACAAGGACCTGAGTTCAATCCCCAGTTTGGAGAAAAGAAAAATGGGAGAATCTAATGCTTGGTGACCTGAGGTGGAGTTGAGGTGGTGAGGCTAGCACTGGGGACTGACTGCAAAACTTACTAACATTGGTAGAGAGGGTAGGATACACAAGAGTCTATAATAAGCCAATTACTTTCAGACTTCAAATATCTCAGTAAATAGTAAGTGATAATTAAGCTGCATCTGGTGGCAGACTTTACAGTGGTTAAATGACACAGCTACATCTGATGACAGACTTCAAGTCAGAAAATAACATTTGCTTCAGTCTATACATGGCTGCTCCTTATTTTATTTGCCACTTCAGCCCATGTCTCTTTTATATATGATGCATTTGTTTCAGTCACAATTTTGGTAAGCCCATAAGCTAATCCTACAGAAAATATGTAAAATCAAATATCATTGAAGAACTTCTTGAAAAAAGAAAAAGATATGTGATAAAAGGCCACAAGACTCCAAGAATGCCAACAAAAATAAAGCTGCATTTAAAAGAAAATATCAGGGCTAGTGAGATAGCTTAGAGGTCTAAAGTACCTGTTTAGGCAAGCTTAGGCAGGCACAGGGGACCATGGTTCGATCCCCAGCACCACATACCAAGCCAGTGCCGGCAAAAGAAAAAAAAAAAAAAAAAAAAAAAGGAAGAGGAGGAGGAGAAGGAGGAGGAGGGAAAGAGGAAGGGGGATGAGGAGGGGGAGGGGAGGAGGAGGAGAAAATATCAAGAATCCTCTTTAAATTTTGAGTTAGTCAAAGCAGGTAATTTTTGAGCCTGCTTTGTGAGCATATTTTTTCAAGACTTATTTTCAAATCTGTTTCATTAACATGTGGCACACGTCTTTCCATTAAAGGTACGAAATGTTCAAAACCACTTTGCCTCATGGAGAACAGCTATCCCAAATTAAAGGACAAGCCTTTGGAGTTTAACAAAAAAAAATTATGAAGAATGGAAACAATACCTCAAGGCCACCACTTTATCAAATGTGTCTGCACTGAGCATCATTCTTAGCAGCTAACTGCATTGCTAAAGCTAAGGGAAGCCTTTAGTATTTGTGAAGACTGGATCCCAATGGCTGCAAAGGACTTGCATCATAAACTTTTAGGATAGGCTGTGCTTTGAAAGACGCCATGTGCTCTCTTTTAGAGAGCTAGCTAGCACCATAATTAGATGAATTGACAAAATTGCAGAGGATATTTGAGGCACAATTGTTAGGCAGAATTAATGAGTCACCCTGGTAGAAAATCCAGGTGGAAGAGCCCAACCACTGTTGATCACAAGAAGAGGGTGCTTGTTTTGTGCAGTATGTTTTTCAGGAGAATGTGCCTTAGGAGATGCCACATACACTTATGTTGCCAACCAACACCACAGCTGTATACCTATTCAAGTCTTTGAATGATTTCATAGGAAGAAGACTGAGTTGAGCAGTTTGTATCAGCATGTGCACGAATGAAGAGGTTGTCATCATTGCATGGCTTCTGGTTTCTCTACTCAGGTCAAAGCAACCTGAGTCTACACACTGTATCATCCATGGAGTACTTCTTTTCTAGCCAAAAAAGATCACCTCAACTCAGTAATGATTTTCTAGATGTATTTAAATTATCAATGACATGAAATCCATGTCCCTAACTCATGTGTGTCCTCACAGCTGTATGAAGAGAAATGTAGAGCACACACATGTCTTCTCTTACCTACAGAAGTGAGATGGCTTCTAAAGGTTTTAGAAACCTACAGGCAAGGGTGTTTGAGCAAAGGGATTTGTCCAGAGACTTCTATTAGACAAAGAGTCACCTTTGGTAGCACATTTCCACAACTCAGAATGTGTCAAAAAACTTGTTTACTTGTATGAAACATTCAAACTGGTCAATAAAGTTAAGCTATCACTTTAGGTGAAAGGACAGCTCCAGTCAAGTTAACAAACAAAGTGGATCCCTTCAAAGCCAACTGGAATTATGAGGCATTGAATGACCATGGAAATTTGAGACATGTTTTCAGTATTAGGTTTTGGAAGAGACAGAGATGAGAGCTTCTCTCTTCTATATGGTACATGATAACCCATCTCAGCTTTCTAAAGAATTTCAGTGTTACTTCCCAAGTACAAAATTCCTCAAACTGGGAAAAAAAAATGTGTCTGCCACTCATTTGTGATTACATTAGATGATGAACTTTGACCTTATCAATGAGAACCAACTACTTGAGATGAGTAGTGCCTTAAAATTACATTCGGGATAACTTCAAATCTCTACATGTTGCAGATAAAAGTCAAACTGAATCTTGAAATTTTCACAAAAGCAAAATTTGTCTCCAATTCCAACATCCTATATGTGTGAAGCTGGGATTTCTGCAGTGACAGAAACTGAAACGAGATTATGGACTGAGCGGAAAATAACCAACACACTGTGAAGTGTCACTACCTCCTATCACACCCATCTGAGACCATTTAGTTGCAGAAAACAAGCTTAGGTCTCCCACTGATACTGATTCTCTGTGACGATGAGTTATGTGAGTCCCTTAATGTCGTAGTAGTAATAATAATAGAAACATAATGGACTGTCCTTCAGTGATTCTGAAACCCTCTCCACCTTGACCTCTGATCTGTAGAAAAGCTATCTTCCACAAAACTGATCTACTGAGTCAAAATGGTTGATGATCACTGTTCTGATGGCTGGAAAAAGGAAGGAAAGGATGTGTTTGCAAATTCAATAAAACAAAAGAAAAAAGCAAAGACATTCAATGGTATATTTGCTGCACAAAAAGAGAATTCAGCAAATAGAAAGGTATAACCAATAGGTAACACCAAAACAAACCTTCATACATATAAAAATGTTAAAACATAAGAAGGGACTGCATTTACAACAGGAAATGAATAGATTCCATTTTCTAACATAGGAATGAATGAATCAATATAAAGATGGGATGAAGTATGTCTCAAAAGAGACAACTGGAGTCCTCCTAAGACCTTGTATATGTGGCCTTAATTAGAAACAAGATCTTTGCAGACTTAATCAAATCACTCAGAGGTGTTTGGCTGCATGTTAAGTTTGGCCAATGTTCTTTTAGAGGAGGAGGAAAGTAATATGAAGGAAGAAGATGGTATATGACAGCGGGGACAGAGATCAGAGTATGGAGTTTATAAGGTGAGGAACAGGAAGGATTGCTAGAGAAAACTAGGAATTGAGAAGAACTCAGAAGAATGTTCTCCTAGTGCAGTGGTAAGGAAACTTCTCAGTGCAGTGCACAGAGCCATCTCTGTGGACGGAGAAGCTGACTTGCCCCAGTAGCAGAGCAATCGGGTAACAGTTGCTTCTTACAAACAAAAAACTCAGGCTGGGCATGGTGGCACACACCTATAATCCCAGAGCTTGGGAGGCTGAAAAGCAGGAGGATCACTATGAGTCTGATCTGCATAGTGAGACCCTGTAGACCATGTACTAAATACATAAAATCAGAACAAAACAAGAAGCTCACTATCCAGGTTTAACTGCAGTATTGGCACTTTTGGATAAATAAGGGTACTGTGCATTGCACTTTGTGTACTTGGTCTCAAAAAGGTTCGTTATCACTGCCTTAGAGACTACTAAAGGCACATGGACCACCCACAACTTAGCTTCTGGCCTCAATAGCTATGATACAATATCTTTCTCTTACCTTAAGGCACCCAGTTAAAAGTAGTTTGCTATGAAAACCTTAGGAGAAAAATAAATATACCGATTTTCCCAACTTGTTTTATAAATTTAGCATTATTCCGAATTTATTTGGAAGAGCAAGCAGACTAGAAAAACTGAAAACCTTTGAAAAAGTACAAGCAGTAACAGATTAGCCTTATCAAACATTAAATATGCTGTTAAGTCTCTATAACTAAAATAGTGTGGTACCGAAACTTAAATATAGAGAAGGAACCATAGAATAGGATAGAAAAATCGCAAAAGTAGACTGGGTTGCATGTAAAGATTTATCATATTGGTCTCTTCAGCTGCTACTGAAAAGATGGAATTTTAAAGTAAGTGATTTGGGAATAATAATTGAAAAGAAAAACAGAGGCATTTGTCATATAACATCTCAGGATAAATTTAAAATCAATCAGATATTAAACCTTAAATAAACATATAACTATAAAAGGTCTATAGTGCAGGGTACTGTGGTCAAAACCCAATTATATGAAGGCACTTCATGTTAGAAACTAGTTCTCACTAACTCCCAGCCATTTTTCCTCTCCACTCTTCAAGCAATTTATTTCATTATGATTAGCCTTCATTTAAATATGATATAGAAACAAAGACAAGTTATACCTTTCATCTTTAAACTCTTTTCTCTGTCATGTTTGGGCTCTAACTTATTTTATCAAGATTCATTTTCAAATTTAATTTTTATTTTTTGTACTGACCATTTAGAAATGTTTCAATTTCAAAGTTTATGGGTAATAGCACTTAAATATTTATGACTATTACTAAAATTAGAAAATCCTCTCTCATAAATAAGCAGTAGGTTTTCACAGCTGTTCAAGTTTTCTTACTCACTGATTCATCTGTAATATTCTTTGAATTGTACATGATCATTAATAAATGTGCCAATAAATCCATATATTATTTATTTTTATGATTCAAACATGATTTCATTTCCATAACCCATAGGCTTCTCCTATCCACAACTAAAGGACAGGCTCACATTGCAAAAAAATAGCTCTGGCTCTGCAGTTTCTGTTCAGAGTCAGGTGGGTCAGCCCAGTGGGTGTGGAAATAATTCTGAATCCTTTTCCTACAGCAGAGCAGCAGGATACAATTATGCTATGATTCATAACTAAATGTAACCCAAAGCCACATACACTCAGGAAGACAGAATTAGGGGAGCGCTTGGATCACAGGCTCATGACATTCAGCAGTAAACTGACGAGTATGTAGCTAATGAGATGTTGGGAATTGAAAGCTGGCTCCGAAGAGCGGGCACCAGGGGCGTGGCCTAGGACAGTCCGCCTCCCTCTCTGCTCCCTTGATCTCTCCACTCCTTGGTGCCCTGCCATCCATTGTTTCTCTTCTTTCATGCTTCCAAGCATTGAAAACAGCTGGCTATGGATCGAAACCTCTACAAAATGTGAGCCAAAATAAATCTCGCCTCCTTTAATTTGCAGGTGTTCAGTATTTGGTCCCAGCTATGAAAAAGTATCTAAGGCAAACTATAAACAAAAGGACTGGCCAACAAGATAGCTCAGCAGACTCAGAGCCTACTTAGGTGAGTGCAGGGACCAGCGTTTGATCTCTGGTACAGTTTGCCATTCCAGCCCCACACCTGGAGCAAGCGGAGCTGGAGCCTGAGATCAGGCATGGTGGCTCACGCCTACAATCCCAGTTCTGGGGAGACTGAAATGGAAGGATCACTATGAGTCCAGGCTGTGCAGTTAGCCCCCGTACCAAATACCAAATAAATAAATGAGCGAACTATAAAACATTAATATAATCCCACTAAATTCACTTTCTCTTCAAATGCAACCTAACAGTGTCACTCCAAGGCTACTGAGAGAAGGGAACGTACAAAAAAGGAGAAGAAAACATAATGAAAGATAATGGATCTCAAGTATTTATATATTAAAATTATAAAACCACCCATCCATATGACTCTGTAGCTAGGATTTTCTCTGGGAGAGCAAAGGATGCAAGCCCTATGCTCTTTAAAATGCCTAGCAAGTCCACCTGTGAATTGAGTATATAGTTTTAGAAACTGGAGTGAGAACTTCCAATTCTATTATTTGTTTATCCTCATGAAAATTCTCCAAAAGATAATGAATGTCATGCATTCATTATCTGCAATGAAAGTCATCGACATGATGCTCAGTGAGGAATTTGTATAAACTCCTGGGGGGATCAGAAGAGGGTCAGGGTGAAGGAGTGGCACTGACAAAACCACGCAGCTAAAAGAGTAGCCCACCCTGGTGATCCCAGTAACCATTTAGCTGCTGTGTAGTTCTAGTCATTTGTTCTAAACTAACCAAAAAACAAAGCCCTTCCCCCCCACATCCTGTAATTGTCTCACTAAGCAGGCTGAACTCATAGTGATCCTCCTGTCTCAGCTTCCCCAGGGTTGGGATTACAGGCATGAGCCACCATGCCCACATGGTATGTGGTAGCAAGGACTGAGCCCTGGTCCTTGTGCTGGCCAGGCAGGCAATTAGATTGCTGAACTAGCTGTCTGGCCATAAAAAATCTGTGGTATAAAATTGTTTCAAGTATATCTGTTAAATCTGGATAACTTAAAGTTTTCTTTTTCACCAGTCTAATAAAGTAAGCCAGGAATCCACAAACATATCTCTATTTAAAATAATGTAATTGCAGATTACCTTCAACTGAATCACCCAATAATATCTTTAGGTTAGGAAATTGCATTTTATGGAATCAAATCTGTGGACAAGAAACAATGTGATATTGTAAAATCAGAGACTGAGGAGATAGCTCAGGGACACAAGTGTCTGCCTGCCAAGTGCAAGGTCCTGAGTTCGATCCCCAGTTTTAAAATTTAAAAAAAAAAATCAGATTAATTTACAATAGTTAAAAGCATTTGTGTAGCTAAAGAGGTAGGGGCTTCATTTCATTTTCAGGCATAAGATATCATTTCCCAGTTAACCTGTAGTAGCAGCACAAAAGTTTCAGGAATGCAGTCATTTGAGCCACATATGGAGTTAAGAAAAAAAATCTAGTACAATAGATCCACAGCATAACAATCACGCAATTTTAGAGGGGAGAGTGAACATTCCTCTCTTATGTACACACTGGCCTTTCTATGGACACAGTCATTTCACAGTTCACTTGGTCTGATTTTGTTCAGGAGACCTCCAGCAAGCAGCCAGTTATTTCCAGAACATCTGTATCCTTAATCCCAACAAAGAGTTCATGTTGCTTAGTGCATGGAATAAAGTGGTAGGCAATGCAGATGTTTGGGGCTTCACCTGCACACATATGAAACACAAATGTCATTGAGTAGTGCTTCAATTGCTACAGCTTTTAAAGCCTCAAATGTAAATAACAGAAAACAAAAGTAGAAATAGATGCCCAAGTTACGTACAACCACCGTAGCTGAATTTTGAAAATCAGAAAATAGACGCACTCTACCTTCTCTCTATATTGACACACTGTGGTGGTTGATACAATGTGTCAACTTGGCTGAATGACTCAGCAGCCCAGTTCCCTGTTGGTGGGAGCCCCACTCTGGGGTACAATTGGTTCTTCCCTGGAATATCACCAGGGCCTGCCTAGGATACGATTGGATTTCTCCCTAGAACAGGATCAAGGGCCTGTCCTGGGGTATGATTGGTTCCACCCTAGGGCGCAATGAGTCCACATCAGAATGACTAAGCAGAAAAAGACTTTTTAAAGGGCTGAAGGAGGAGTCAACACTTCGTCGGAGAAGCTTCGGTCTTCGTATTCAGACTGGACTTCATCGTCTGGCTTGCAGCGCAGACTCTTCGGCCTCCAGCTTAGATCTCTTGCCATCGGCCGCAGACTCTTCAGCCTCCATCTACAGACACTTCAGTCTTACATTACGGACCCGTCACACGACAGAGACTTACACGGAGTGCTGCAGTGAAGTCCAGGCCTCGGGATTGATTTCTTCAGTCCGGAGCATGCAGACACCCTGTGCGCGCTTCCTCATCTGACTCTGGCTATTGTAAGCCAATCTTACAATTTCTTATAGATTGTATATTTGGTGTTAATATCCATTCCTCATATTATAACTATTCTGTTCCTCTAAGTAAAACCCTGAGCAATACAGAATATGGTACCGAGAGTGGGGTCGTTGCTGTGACTAACCTGACCATGTGGATTATAAGCTTTTGGAAATGGCTTATGAGAAGAGATAGGAAAGGTTCAGAGAGGTCGGCTAAAAACAAAACAGTAGAATGGCTTCGGCTGTTCAGTTTGGGCGATTCTGGTCAGAGCTTAGACCAGAAGACTGACAGAAGGCCTGCCTGTAAAGACCAGGCTGAGGAGGTTTCTGCTGGGAAAAAAGATAGCATTGGTCATTGGACTCCAGATGATTTGTGCTATGGATTGGCTGAAAGTCTTTCGGAATTTTGCTCATGCCCAGAGACTTTGCCTAAGACTGAGATTAAGCATGGCGGACTGATGAATCTTTCAAGAGACATTTCAAAGCAGCAAACTATTGGGGCAGTGGCGTGGTTGTTATTGGTTGCTTTTAGCCAGACTTATGTTAAAAATCAAGAGAAAAGAGCCAAGCACGGTGGTTTAAAATGTGAGTTTCGCCAGAAAGGAAACACCAGGAAAACTGTGGACTGCAAAGATGGAGCTTAGAGGATCTCCATTGCTGAGAAGGAACCAGCGAATCGAAAAGATGGCCTGAGGGCATCACAAGAGGTGGCAGCTGCCTGTGCTTTGCAGCCCCAGAATTGCAAAGGAGAGAGGCTTTGCCTTGAGAAGAAGGCCACAGAGACCCTAGTACCAGAATGGTGGCAGCGGCCAAACCAGGTTCCAAAATGGGGCCAGCATGGAGAATTTGTTCCTAGGAATCAAGGTCAGAGTGCTTATCAATCCAGGCACTCCACCCCTACAAGAAAGAGAGAAGGTAGCCTGGCTACTGCTCCAGCTGGCAGCAGACCCTGGCATCATCCATGTGGCATTGGTTTTAGGAGCATTCAGAATGCAAGAGCTGTTAGTTTAAGAAGGCTTCCACCTCAATTTCAGAAGAAGGCCTGGGAGGCCAGGCAGTGTGCTCCTGAGAGGGCAGTGTGTGAAGCAGAGAGTGAGAAGCCAATTTAGTGGAAACCCCAGAATTTTGGAAAAGCCAGGAATGTGGGTCGTGCTAAGAGGGAGCAAAGCCAGCCTAAGAGAGAAGCCTTGGGAATTACCACCAAGAGTGCTGTAGGAGCAGAGTTGCATGATGCTCACAACTCAGTGCAGACTGCTTCGGATTCTCTAGTTGGAACTATGGGATTTAATGTTTACCCTGCTGGATTTTGGACATGTGTTGGTCCTAGTGTTTTGTATTACCCTGTTGTTTCTAACTTTTGGAATTGTAATGTTTATCTTATGCCTTTGAATGTTGGATACGTTTAACTCTTCTATTGTACAGGGGCTCACAGATGAGAGTTTGCCTTAGATCTTCAAAGAAACTTGGGATTTGGACTTTTCAGCAATGCTGAAACTATTGGGACTTTGGCAACTCTTCCAGATGGACTAAAATGTCTTTTGTAAAAAGGGATATGTATGAGACTTTGGGGGTCCAGGGGCGGAATGTTATGGTTTATGTCTAGTTGTCCCCCGAAAGCCTCATGTAGTCATTGGGCGGGGACTTCTAGAGTTTGAGACTTGATCCGTGATCCGTGGGATTATGGGTTTTAGTACTGATAGGATTATGTATGGTCGAAGTACTTCTGGGATTATGGGTGTAGCCTAAGGCGGGGGCTAAGGC
Source organism: Myocastor coypus (assembly GCA_004027025.1). Lineage (NCBI taxonomy): Eukaryota > Metazoa > Chordata > Mammalia > Rodentia > Myocastoridae > Myocastor > Myocastor coypus. The sequence goes on along the minus strand of PVJA010014789.1, from coordinate 27,892 downwards.
GGAGAGCCTGGTTGTAATATAAAGAGAGGCAAAGAGACAAGCTGTTGCTGCACTGCTCTGCTGCCCTGATTGGTTGGCTGCCTCTGCCACCATTTTGCTGCTGTTCTGCCTCCATGAACTGGATGCTCTCCACCCTGCTCCACTCAGCCTTGGGCCAGCTGAATATGGACTGAAACCTCTACGAGCTGTGAGCTAAATAAACCTTTCCTTTCTTCATCTTGAGTATCGGGTATTTGTCCCAGCAATGAGCAAAAAGTAACTAAGACACACACCTACTACAAATACTCGTCCCCGAAGGATCAATAACTATTTGACTCCTGAATCTGTTCCTTGTTCCTATCCCCTTTCAGGTAATAACAATAATCTTAACAAAATTTCATTAGTTCCTTTTATATTTTTTCCATTCATATTTTCACGTTCCTCTTTCTTTGCTCCCCTCTGGCACACTTCTCTCTCTGGGGACACTTTTAAGAAATAAATGCCAATTACATGCCCCTACTTTAAGCTATGCCAAAACTTGAATGTATTCACAATCTTCTGTTAATAAGCATCCCTACAAGGTTTTCACAAACTACCTGAACAGGGGTGAATTTTATCTTTCATTCCATGCTAATATTCAAGGAGCTTATCTATTCTTTCCCATTATGAAGAACACAGAATCATTATCTTGACATGTGTCAGTAGCTACTCTTTAAAAAAAAGTATCAATTTAAGTTGCCTCTCAGAGTATAAAAGGAATGTCAATCCCCCATTCAGCCTCTCCTTTCTGACTTAGACAGTTTTTAGGAAATGGTTATTAAAAGAGAGAGAGAGAGAGAGAGAGAGAGAGAGAGAGAGAAAGAAGGATACCTATGCATTCTCAAATTAGTGATTCAAAGGAAGTCAATAAACTCTGGAGGGACAAAAATCTGACAAATTGGTTTGGGAATCTATGTCACAGAATTTCTGAGTAGAAATCACAAATAATGGGCCCTTGACCTTGTTATAAGCCACTTTTGAAAGCTTTTACCATCTTATCTAGCATCACTGTATGCCTCTCCACGAGGTGCTGGGATTCTCGTATTTCACCTACGCCTATTTCTCAAAGTGCCATTCTTTCCCATTCCATGTGAACATCCACTAAATCTTTCCATCTACTGAGGCTGCCTGAAATCTTTTATAAGCTCTCTTTTAAGAAAAATATATTTTGCTTTCCCCTGAAAGTTAACTAAGTCAGAGAATGCATGACATAGCCTTACAAGTAATCCGCTGACACAGGTTTCACAGGGAGGAAACCAATCAGATAGGTCTCAGTGGTGACAACCCTGGAAAATTCTATTTTAAGCATTATTTTTAAATAAGAGCCAGGTCTCTCTACAACTGCATCTTTTCTAACAGAGCTCTGCTATAGGTCATGCCTGTAGTGTTCTTCAATAGCTATTCAATACACTAGTATATGGTCTCAACCACAAAAAAGTAGCAAGTAATATAGTAACTGGGAAGATGTTGGTAAACTGAGCATCTGAACAGTCAAGAAATTTGTTCTCATAGGTCTTGCATTAAAAACTTACCTTTGTGGACCAATGAGATAGCTCAGCAGACTAAGCACCTGCTTTGTCAAGCACAAGCATCAGGGTGTGATCCCCAGTCTGGCGTGCTGCACGAGCTCTGCACCTGGGGCGTACTCAGCTGGCATCAGAGTCTGGGTGTAGAGGCGCAGGCCTGTAATTCCAGTGCTGAGGAGGCTGAAAACAGGAGGATCACCAGGAAGGTAATGAGATCCTGTCCCAAATACACCAATGGAAAAAAAAATTTTAAAAACCTACCCCCCTGTGGATGGTTTGGTTGTGTTTAAATATTTCTGTGAAAACTCATTATCAGCAAGCCATAATAAATAATATACTTTTCTTAATCCTTTCTTGCCTGTCTCACCACTATCTCTACAGCTTAGCAATATAAGAAATTGTATAATCCAAATACATCCTATTTTTTCTTACTATTTGCTCATAGAATCTCACACTATTCCAGTTTAATTATCACATTGGAAAGGTACCAAATGATCACAAATGCATCCTTAAGAGTCACTATAAGGATCACAGCATCCCATTCAGCACGGTGTTGGCAAGGCTTGCTTTTAGAAGGCCACTCTGGTCATTAGCAGATTTCTCCTTTAGCTCACTTGATGCTTCCTCAATGTCCTTGAATTTGTCTTGTAATTCCAGCACATGAAATGCAATTATAGATAAAAATTCCTCTTGAGAGTAGCTTTTCATTGTCTCTCCAAGCTACATTTTCTCCGTGCATTAAGTCATATCCCAGGACATCTCCCAAACACTAGCTGATGCTTGGCTTCTTGTTTGCTCTGTGTTAAAGTGACCAATTTATATTCTCCCTCTGATACTTCTGAGTCCTAGCCAGTTCCTTTGGCACCTTTGTAGTTTCAATCACATCTTTAAAAAGAGAGTGATTGATATGATAGATAGATAAATGGTAAGCATAATTCATTTAAAATGAAAAAGTTGAATGAAATGCATTATTTGAAAGCTAAGTACATTGTTGATAGTTTTGAATTCTTAAACTTGAAAGTATTTTAAAATACTTTACTCCTCCTTTATAAGAATTGCTCCTATCAATTCTGCGGCTGTGGGTTATGACAGTGTTGATTTTCATCTAATCCCCAATAGTAACTGTTTTATCTCCTTATTATAAACCATCTGGCCTTTGAAATTTTAGTCCTCATCACATATTATGAGCCTCGCTCAATATGCCCAGATGACATTTTACTTCATTTTTAGTACATTTGTTTCTCTCTCAGTAAAATAGGTACTTTAACAAGAACAGGTGTATCAACAATGTGGTCTTTAACTTTAGTACTACAATTGTGTCTCAGTCCTCTGCAATTAAATATAAGCTTTGAGACTTAAAAAAAAATCTGCTTGGCTTCATTTGTAAATGTTATCACACTTGTAAACAGCTTTGTCTTTCCCCTGTTCTCCGTTCCTTCTTCCTATCCTCTCCCCATCCTCTCCTTTCCTTCCTTCTTTCTGACAACAAATACTGATTGCAGATTGCTTTTACACCAGTGATACAACAGATGTTGGGCATACAGCAGGAACAAAGCAAGTGCCTTTATTGCATGTTGACATTTTTGTAAGTATTGGCATCCAATTTGGGAATGCTTCCACTATTGCTTAAAATACAGTCATGTTAGAATCCTACTTCTACTACACACTTTATGTTTTAGACCTACATCATGTTAGGGAATACAGGATAGGATAAAAAATATATGATGAATGTTTACATTTTTAAAAACCTATTCCAAAAATATCTTTAATAGGCATGATCAAAAATACAGTGAATGCTACTAATGAGCCTCGTCTAACGAACGGAAAGACAGACTCGTAAAAGCACCAGCATGTGTCCTCATCCACCTTAATCACCAGATCTGGTTCTGCGTGAGTTCTGGCTTTTCCCCAAAATCAAAATCTTCATGAAAGATAAATGTTCTGAGTCAATTTAGAACATTGATCCTGCTCCAATATTGCTGCTAAAGACACATAAGAACTGCTTCAGAAAGTGGTAAGAGCAGTAAAATACTTGTGTTAGAGGTGAGGAGGGAATATTTACTTACCTTTTTATCTTAAGGATAACAAAAAAAATGAAAATAGTACAGAATTTCAAAACAAGATAATAGGAAAATACCAATGGTAATTATATTGCATATTGTTATCTTCAAAATAGTTGCTCAGATTACCAGATACAGACGCTCAAAATTGATTAAACAATATAAGCACTAATTCGTCCTTTCAATAAGTAATAATATAAATTATCTTAATCTTGCTTCTTTCCTCCTTTCCCTCATGCCAGTTGTTGTTTCTTTTTTGAGAGGTTTCTTTTCGTTTCACAGTATCTGCTGCACCTTTCAGATCTGACTTATTCTTTCAGTTTCTCACACTAGGGCAACAATATGATGTTCTACATGTGAGTCTGGTTTATGTCACTTATGAGTATGGTCTCGGTTGCACCCATGTACCTATAAAAGCCTCAAGTTTATCTTTCTTTATAGCTGAGGAATACTCCAGGGAATAAAAAGCCATATTGTTTTTTATCCATTCCTCAGTTGATGGGCAGGAACATTTGCAGGGAATCAACACCAATGTGTCCTTTACTGTAGTTTTAAAAAATTTTCCCATCACATCTTCTAAGACCCAGGAATACGGTATCCACCTTACATGAAGAAGAGACGTGCATAGACTCAAGTAGATTGCCAAAACGTCAGCTACAATAATACCAAACTCGGCAATACTCTGTACAAACTGATAATCAAATTTAACTTATAAACTAGGCACTATATGAGATGAACAATAGTAACTAAAAATAAAATAGAACAACTGTGACAATATATGCTGAGAAACCAATTTTGTGACCTTATTCTCTCTCGGAATGTCTCATTGTGCTGTATTCACCCTTCTCATTGCGATGTTGAGACAATACAATGCCTAGGTGGTGCCAGAAGTGAAGTGAGAATGTAGGATGTACTCTTAGCTACTACATGAGACTTACTTATACGCAAGCACTGTGATATCATGGTAGTCGATTTGAAGTGTCTACGGGACAGGTGGCAGAGACACTGTAGCTGTTCTAAGCAAAGGGACAGCACACATTCTGGATGAGATGGGGCAGTGTGGTATGATATTTCAGCATACCAGTTAGGTCAGCGAACAATTTAAAATTTATGAATTACTTCTGGAATTTTCCACTTAAGAAAAATTGCAGACTGTGGCTGACCATAGGTGACTAAAATCACAGACAGTGATCTGAGAGGTAAAGGGGACTACTGGACTAGAAATGTGGCTTCTATCATTCCTGTGAAAGCCAATGAATTATGTCATAAGGGTTGATGACATTCAAGTTTGCCACATATAATGATCACTAGGTAAGTGTGATCTATAAGCTTATCCTCTACCTCTGCTCGGTCTCTCTCCTCTCTCTGTTCTCTCTCTCTCTCCTCTCTGTTCTCTCCTCTCTCTCTCTCTCTCTCTCTCTCTCTCTCTCTCTCTCTCTCTCTCTCCTTTCTCTCTCCTCTTTTTCTCTTCTCTTTCTGTCTCACTCTCTCCTCTCCCTCTCTGTATACCTGATAGCTCAACCCTGATTCTAATACCCTGCCTTCCAGAGAGGGAACTTTTCACTTTCTTGATCAAAGGTCTCCCCTAGGGTAATTGTGTCCATGATTAGATTACATGCAAAACTGGCCAGTTCTGGTTTTCTTCAAATGGTTATTTGTTTTCTGTCCTCTGTGAAGATAGGAAGAGAGAAGAAATGCAGGAGCTCAAAATATTGTGGATTGCTTTGGCAGCCCAGGCAGCCAGCTGTTGATTGGAGTTCACAGAACTAGCTGGGGATGTCAGTAGCTAACTCTGGCATCTGTGTTATGAATGACATCTCAGGATAAAATCTCCCTTCTCATGTTTTGGCAGCTTAAGAATCTCAGACAAAAATGAAGCTATGGCTCTCCATGCCTAAATTAGTTGCTGGAATATTTTAGACTTGCTGGAGCCAGTGTGAGATTTGTGCATGTCTCTGAATTTCAGTCCAAGTTTGAACTGATATTCAGCCCCCCAAAAATAGGGGTTTTAGGTGGAAAACATCCTCAATTAGCTCATAGATATAGAGTATCATTACCTCTGAAAAAGGAATATTTATAGAAGCTTCTCTTGTCATTTATCTACCTAAGATTGGTTTTTCTCATCCAAAATGGCATGGTAAGAGTCTTTTGCTATTTGAATCCCACTGCTAGATCTGGAGGGAAGCAAAAAGAATGTGTTCTTTTCAGTGGAAATCGCTGCTTAAATTGCAAATGTTATACATAAAGGCATGTCCTGCTCTGTTTACAGCACTTTTTTCCATTTCAGTTGCAGTCCTGGATGTTCTATCAGAGATGAAAATTTTGAAAAACAGAGATAAAGACCCAGAATGCAAGGTACAGGATGGGGAACGCAATGCTTGCTAACAGAGCATGTCTAAGCATAGAACAAGAGATGAATAGGTGAAGTACGCCACCATATGCCCAGGCAATTAAGTGAAGTCCTGGCACATTAAAAGTGCTTATCTGAATTAAATAGAAAATGTTTTGCCTAAGAATGCAGAGAAGTGAAATTAGAAATTAAATTATACATTGCTGACTAATCACAGAGTACAAAATATTTTAAAACTCTTACATAAATACATTATTTCAGGAAAGTAATTGAATTGTACAATTAGTTTTGAAACTTATTTCTTACCTCAAGGCTTTACGGAAGCCTTATGCAGTCATACACACACGCAAGTGCTCGCACGCACACACACACATGGTTACTGGTAAATAACAAATATGCTGCCTTCTTAAAGCTCAAAATCCTCTGAGGCTATGGGCCACGTGTTCAGAAGAACAATAGCATAATACAGAATATTTTCTGCAATATCCTGAAAATGTATAACTTAGGGAAAATACAGCAAAAGGATGACTTTTAGGGCTGACAGAATGTAGATATTTTAGCTACCAACTTTTTTTGAAAATCACATTTAAAGGTTTAAAACTAGGTTATTTCATTTTATGAGATTATATGGAAATAGTCATCTATGTCATATGAGGAGAGCTTCAGAAATTTCATTTTTGTTTATGAAGTCTGATATTCTACTTTTGTTTGATCTCAGGTAGAGTATGGCAACAATTTTAAAATAATTGTTTATTGGTTACTTACAATGCCAGGCCTAAGAATGTAAATCTTGCCTTACTTCTCAAAATAACCTTGCTTGGTGTAAAATTACCCTTATTTGTTAGATGGTAAAATCATCTAAAAAACAAATGCACAATGAGCCCAAAGCCAAGTTATTCGTCTTATCAACTCCCAATCCCACATTCCAAAAAAAAAAAAAAACTGTACCTATCATCTTCATAATTTTTATGCATTCTCAAGTTTCCCTCTGAAGAAGTGAGCAAGCACTCACATTCGCGAGGCTTAACACGCATGACAGTGAGCCCGATTCACTACCTACGATGCTCTTCCCCTGCTGACGGCTCAGCAGGAAAGAATCACGATGATGCATCGCCTCTACTTTATTTACTGAGGAAACAGAGGCACAGATCTTAATTGAGGTCTGCCCCACGAAGGGAAGATCAGAACCGCCATTGTGGCCGTTGATTTCAGGTCTGCGAAACCACAATGGCCAGGAATGATCCTTAACCACAAGGGGGCGCACATACAGGGAGTGCCTGTGCAGCCACGTCCTTCCAACTAGTCCACAGTGGCCACCAGGGTCTCCTCTCCTGGGCCACTGCCTGTCTCCCCTTGTCTCTGCCCACCCAAATCCTTGTGACTAGCAACTCTTTACTTATAGACAAAGGACAAATTCATAATCCTTGGAAACTCTTGACTTGAGCAGTGGCCAACTAGTTCAACCAAGTTAAACAACCCAGACCATGAACTTAACATACCAAACAGATTTACCATTTTACTTTTATGACACTTGTACATATAATTAGAGTAGTATATTATTAATTTCAATGTTTAAAAATAATATTTAAACATGTTCACTCAAACAGATGCTCAAAGATTTATTAATTTTTTTACATAAAATGTGTTTATATCTTGTATAACATGGGGTATATTATTAGATATATACTATTTAGAATAAAACTCTAATCTTCAGAGACACATAAAAAGAAAGTATCCTTTCTTTTTTTTTTTTTTTTTTTTTTTTTGAGACAGGGTCTCACTATGCAGTTGAGGCTGGCCTTGAGCTCACTTTTGTAGCCCAGGTTGGTCTTGAACTCACACCAGTCCTCCTGCCTCAGCCTCCCGAGTGCTGGGATTACAGGCGTGAGCCACCAAGCCCGGCAGTATCCTTTCTTTTTGCAATTATCTAGGTATTCAGTGTTTACAGGAGTCACTTTTTATATATTTTTCTCACTGATTAACGATTCATGTTGGACAGTTTTCCTTAATCTTCAAATTTCATCATAAATGCAGAATTCTAATGGACATAAATATTCAATCAGCTTTGCTAAATCTAAAATAATTCCATTTTGGATCGAAATGTTACTTTCAGAGCTATAAAATATATTCACCTAGACAATGGCCTTTCTCAACTCTGGGTACAAAACAACGACAATGTGACAAGATCAGTTCATACAACTTTGTCGTTTCATGCATTTCAGCGATTTTATAGATGTATCACAGAAGACTTTTTAAAAAACTACCTCAGTGTAGGACAGACTTGTGGGCTGGGGAGATAGTTCTGTGGTTTAAGCACTTGCCTGGTAGGCACAAGGACCGGTGTTCATATCCCCAGTACCTTAACATGCCACGCCAACTGGTCCCAAAACTGGGTGTGACGGTGCACAACTATAATCCCAGTGATGGGATGCTGAGACAGGAGGATGACTACTAGACAGAGCTGTGTAGTGAGAATCTATAACCAATTTAAAATAAAGAAAAAATATATCATTTAATAGAATATTTACTTGTCAATTTTTCAGAGTTCCGTTTTCCAACTGTTTTTTTTTTTCACTCTCCTGAACTGCACTGAAACACATTTTAGAAGTATATTTTAAATCAAAATTATAGCAAAAAATAACCGATGATTTGCATTATTTTTTTCAAATAATGAAAAAATGACTCTTTTTATATTTACTACTGAAAAAACAATTTCCGTAGAAAGGTCCCGCAAATACAGAACCTTAAAGGCTAAGCTCTAATCGCTGCCTTCCCTGGTCTGTCAGCCTTCACATACTGCAGAATTGCGCTCAAGGCGCCAGCTGGCAGCCCGTTAAGGAAGCAGCCATGTAGCCAAGTGTACAAATGAGCTCGCTGCCAATCTCCCTCTCCGCGCTGTGTGCCACAAAGCCCACTGCCCCCTCACAAGCAATCACACAGCTCCTAGACAGTAAAAGGGTTAACTAGTAATCCAGGTGAAACTCTTGGGCTGTTGTGCAGCTACTTCCTTTCTAATGGCTTGATACCATTTTTCTAATATTCTGTTTATGCTTTCAGGCTGCATAAGGAATTCGCCAGAGGAATTTCTGAGTATATTCATATCTTTCAATTAGATGAACAAGGGAAAAAGTGATTCCTCTAAGAATGGACTTAATAGAACATTTTACTTGTTGATGTCTCATCAAAATGCCATTGCATTTTCAAAGCAATTGTTTGAAGCAATCAGTTAAAGATCTGAATTTTTATAGGTTTCTTTCTTTTTTTTCTTTCTTTCTTGGTCGTTCAAGGGAAGTCTAGCTAGAGGCTCCTGCTGCTTTAAAATGGACAGAAGCAAGGAAATATAAAGGTAATTTAACTTTAAATAAACCTAGCACTCAGCAATCCTCAGCAGTCATAAATGAATACATTTTTAGGGCTATGAATACTTTATCAGAGCCATTGTTCTTCTTAATGTATTTCAGAGACATTGCAAGTACCATAACTCTAAATGATGTACACTCAAAGCCCTCACAAGATACAGGATGCCCTCAAAAGAAAAGCTTAGGAAAAGGTCAGAATGAGCCTGATTATCATTACAGTAAGACACAGAATATGTTTACGTGCACAGCTTATAAGCATGTAAACTGTTTATACATGATAAAGCAGTGTGTGACTACCTAGATGACCAGAAAAGTTCAAGTATATAAGTCTAAATAGGTTTATTAAATAAGTACATTGCTTTTTATATTTCTCTCCTCTCTGGTTCTGTCATTGCCTAACTTTGAGATATTTGACTGCATTAGGATGTTCATGAAGAAAAGTAAAAGGAGAGACATGTCAATACTGCTATGGCCTTATTCTTCGGATCACAGGCCCATATTTTAAAGCTAATGTTAAATATTACATTTTGGAGACATCTGTGCCTTCATCAATCAAGAAGCACCATTTGTTTTTTCCTCTGACTTGTCCTATACCACCAGTGGAGAGAAGTTGTTAGGGATGAGAACACCCATTTGTTCAGATTTTAACTCCACCACTTTCGTACTGCGTGGTCTCAGGCGAGATGCTAAGCTTTCCTCACTGTACTTTGGATTACCATCACAAAACCAGAAGTCAAGAGGAAGCCCTGTAATGGTCATAATAGGATTGAATAAGAGTTCTGTTTATGTAGGCCTCAATTAGGGTATGAACACAGAGAGGTCTTCCAAAATCTCTACCTTCCAGCCAGGCCTGGTGGCAGAGGCCTGGAATCCCACACTCAGGAGAATGAGGCCAGAGGATCACTGCAACTTTGAGACTAGCCCCAGCTAAAAGTTAATACGAGAACACCCCGAACTACATACTGAGACCCTGTCCCAAAAAGACAAAATAAAATATTAGTTTTTATGACATAACCCTGGCTTTCTCCTTCCTACATAGAAGTCCTTCACTAGAGTGTTAGAAGACAATAAAGAGTGATACAGACCTACAATCAGTAAAGACAGCCTGGCCATGCAAACACAAACAGAAATCCATAAATGGATATTGTGATAAAAATGTATGGACAGAGATTTGTAAAGGTCCTTCAAGTAGTGAGGAAATGAAAGCAAAGGACTCCACCAGGTAGCATCTTTGCTTATTTTTAAGCACAAAACATACCTTCTGAAAAATTGAAAATGATTTTTATTGGGTTGGTTCCTTTCTTGTCCTGGAAGACTTCATCCCTTTTTTGAACCTCTTTCCTGTCATCTAGTCTTTTACTCATTTCTGTTTGCAGTTTCTGAAGGAACATAGTGTGCACAAAAGAGAAATTAGGAAAAGTAAGCATCAGTGAGAGCTTGCATCCCCCTTTGATAGTGCCTCCCGGAAGTCTTACTTATGGCTTCCTAGATTTTCAAAACCTAAATGTAGAAAGATATAAGTTTCTATAAAAATTGTCTAATTTAACTCCCTAATAAAAAGTTAAAAAGAAAAATCTCCTTAGAAAACACATGAAAATTCTACTGTATGTCCCCCATCTACAATCTAAAAGACAAAGGAAAAGAGTAAAGTAAAGGCCTAAGATAAAAATTATTTTAAGAAGTTAGCTTTGAAGTCACAGACTCCTCAAATCCAAACGTCCTAAGAAGTCCAACCCTCATAGTACACTCCATGGAAACTCTTGTTATCCTTAAGGTAATAAAATCACCAATTGTGATAACTGAGAAAATATTATGCTGAAGAAAGGACAAATTGAATGAGGAAAAAAATAAGTGGGTGTAAGTGAAAACTGCGTGAAACTTGTCTACCATATTAAAATAAGCATGATTTCTTGAAAAAAAAAAAATCCTTCAGGTTGAAATGACAGGAAAATGCTGATCAAAGCTTTATGGTAAAAGGAGGCACACACTAAGAAAAGAATGCTAAATAAACTTGCATGCTCTTGGCCTTCTGGCTTACCTCAGTTAAAACTCCATCTTGGATCAGAAACTCTGACCTGCCATTTTACATTTAGGTGATCTTGTTTTGGTGGGAGAAGAACTGCCACAGTTCATTCAGTGTCTAAAAATGACAGCACTGCAGTTTCAACAGCTAAACTTACACTCTTCAGAGTGTCCATGAAGCTAGTGTGACATTCATTTCCATTTTACAAATAGCTCTTCTAAAATACATTTAAATGGCATTCTGCTTCAAGACAGGGACTGAGGAACTTTTGAGATCCCTATGAATTATTCTTCAGTAGTCAAGCACCTCGGGTAGTGAGAGAAGGTGAGAATAAATATCAAGGGGAATTTCATAAGACTTCAAAATCCACATGGGAGAGGAGTAAGGGAAGCAAGTAAATACATGTAACATGAAAGACTTTAAGAAAGGCTTTGAGAAAAGCTACTTGAGCATAAATTTTATTTTTACTGAGAATAAAAGAAAACCCAGTAATATCCAACATTCTAGCTCAGCTTTTCTGCTAAGGAGCTAAAACTAAATCTTATTGTAGCACATATGCTTTTAAGAAACAGCTTGAATTAATATTACATATGCTCTCCGAAACTTTTGAAAGAAACATTTTTTTTGTGGGAAAACCAAGATAGATATTTTAAAAGAGGGTTAAAGAAAGAAGGGGGCATTGCCTCAGGTACTCTGAAGTGTAAGATGAAATAGCCCTAATTCCAGGACTGATGGCCATTGACAGGGAGGTGGGTGTGGCGGACTGAGTAGGTAGCAGATTGGGAGAAATTTTTGCAATTGGTAGGAAGAAAAGAGGTGAGGTCATGGTTTGGAAAAGTCCTGGATATAAAGATGCAACAGAAAGATAAGAACCAACCTATTCTCTCTGAATTTCAAATGTCAAGGGTTATGGTTTAGGGAAGAAATGTGTTAGCTAGAGTCGCCAGGAGCTCAGGGAGACTCCTGTGTGAACAGAAACAGGCTGCTTTAAAGGCAGAAGAAAAATACCAAATATTTGAAAATATATACAGTTTCACAAGTCATCAGCCATTTGTTTAATATTAAAACACTGACAATTTTATTGCTTTTGCATTTCTGAAAATATAATTTCAAGTAAAACTAAATTATCATCAATTTGTCAGAAAATGAGCTTTCATATCAACTTCTTTTGGAAACAAAATTTAAATCAAATATTACAAAGGGGAATTTAGCAAAACGCTTCAAAATCCTTACAACAGTATTTCTGGCCATGTCTAGGAAACGTCTTGTTAAAATTAGCCGGAGTATACGTAAAGTTACATTCACAAGGAAGCTTTTCAAAGTCTTAGAGAAAGGGAATAAAGTGGAAACAACTCAAATTTGAAAATGATGATTTGGGTATAATCTCAAGGAAGTAGAACTGGGAGAACTACAGTGTTTTAACAGGAAGCTCAATTTATTTTAACTACTCTGTTTGAAAAGAGACTTTGTGAACAGAAGACAGATGGTCTGCTATGGAAACAGAGAAAAGAGATCTTTTATCTAAGGGCCTTAGCTACAGAAGTCAAAGTTGAACATGATGGTTATGACTAAAATATCTCTTAAGGAAAAATAGGCTCAAGAAAACTTAGGTCAGAGATGCTTTTTAAAATCATCTTGCACTCACTGTTCTGACTACATGTTTATCACAAAACTTTCTAATCATATAGTTTTATCTTTTTAATGGAAAAAGAGACTAGATCATCTACCCTTTCAAGATTACATTCTGATTGATAATCAGATACAGTCTGTATGCTACCCACATTTCGAATTTTTGTAAAATTGAGATTCCCTATGTAATAGCATAGTGAAAATTAACTATATATAAGCTCTATAAAATGAATAAAAACTATCTACCAAGATGAGAGGGGAAGGGCACAGAGATCTGAACTCAAGGGGCAATTTCCGGTCGAAAGAAAACAAGTTGCTCTGAGATTCTATTATTCAACTGAGTGATTTATAAAAATTTAATTTTATAATACAGCTTTCATAGGAAGCTGTGGGAAAATATCTTTCATCCATTACTTACTGGAACATAACTGCTAGCACTTTGATGGAAGATGATTTGGCACTAAACATAAAAATGACAAGGGCATACATTTCCTCACCAATCACCTAGCCCAAGGACATTGCCTACAGACATGGTTTCACATGTGACAAATGATGAGCACATTATTGTTTTGTGATCATAGCAATACGAGAAAGTAAGCAATCAATATGCCCATAAATTAAGGTGTATCCTAAACAGAATCAACTATAAAAGGAATGACAAATGTCTCTGAGATAGTTGAGATTATTGACCAATAAATATTTACTCACTACACTCTACCTCCATGGGCAAAAGGTCCTTTACTCTTCTACCGAAGTCAGGATTAATCATAAGTGTTGCTCTGACTTTGGGAATATAACAATATAGATGGGGGGGGGCGTAAAATCACTTCTACAAATACAGAATCTTTGCAAAAAGAGAAGTAACTTCACAATGTATTTGTCTGCTGGGACTCTGCTAACAAAGTACTACTACCTGAGTAGCCAAAAGAAATAAATGTATTGGGGCTGGGGAGATAGCTCAGGGGCACAAGTGCCTGCCTGGCAAGTTCAAGGTCCTGAGTTTGAACCCCAGTCCCGCCAAAAAAAAAAGAAAGAAAGAAAGAAAAAAAGAAAGAAGTGTATTGTTGCACATATCTGGAGGTTAGAAGTCCACAGACTAAGCTGTCTTTCTGAAAGCTGTGACACAGACCCTTTTCCATTCTTCTCTCTAGGTTCTGGTACTGTTCTGGCAATCTTTGCTGTTCCTTGAGCTATAGAATCATTACTCTAGTCTTTGTCTTTTTCTTCTCTTGGCCTTTCCACTGTGTGAGTGTAGTAGTTGATACACTGTGTCAACTTGGCTGGATGACTCAGCAGCCCAGTTCCCTGTTGGTGGGAGTCCCGCCCTGGGGTAAAATTGTTTCCTCCCTGGAGCATGACCAGGGCCTGCCTAGGATATGATTGGCTCCTCCCTAGAGCGCCATCAAGGGTCCATCCTGGGATATGATTGGTTCCACCCTAGGGCACAATGGGCCCACAACAGAATGACTGAGCACAAAGAGACTTTTCAAAGGGCTGAGGCAGGAGGCAAGACTGTACTCCATCAGAGAAGCTTCAGTCTTCACAGTCAGCCTGGACTTCATCATCTGGCTTGAAGCGCAGACTCTTTAGCCTCCAGCTTGGATCTTTTGCCATCTGTCAAAGACTCTTCAGCATTCATTACAGACACTTCAGTCTTGCATCACAGACCCATCAGCCAACGGATAGAGAGACACGGCTTGCTGCAGTGAAATTCAGACCTTGGGACTGAATTCTTCAGTCTGGAGTGTGCAGACGCCCTGTGCACGCTTCCTCATCTGACTCTGTGGCTGACTATTGTAAACCAATCTTATAATTCCTTATATGTTGCATATTTTGTGTTAATATCCATTCCTTATATTATATCTGTTCTGTTCCTCTAAGTAAAACCCTGACCAATACAGTGAGTCTATATCCACATTTTCCTTTTGCATAAGGATACATGCTTGCTATACTAGGATCCTGTAATAGACCAGTATAATCTCATTTTAATCAATCACATCTGAAATGATCCTATTTCCATATAAAGTCAATTCCAAGATAATGTTGCTCTTAATGTATGAATACAGAGGGGAGGAGGTGTATATGATTCAATTTCTAACACAGATCAGTGGAGGGAAGTGATGAAGGAGATTTTTATATCACAGAGCAAAATCAATTCTAAATGAAGTGTAAGATAAATTTGATAATTTTCACATGAAAATAGGAGATTCTCTGTGACCTGAGAAGAGGAAAGTACATCTTATATGAAACGCAAATATGAAAATTCATTAAGTCAAAAGTGCTGCACTTTACAAAGTTAGGAAGTGGTCCTCATGCAAAGCCAATGTAGATGAAATAATAATTGGCAATCTCAGCAGGATCTATAGAAAAGTCTCAAAGTCAATAATAAAAGCTAATAGCTAAACATAGAAATGAACAAAAAACATGAATAGGTAGCTCAACAGATAGATCATAAATAATTGGTAAGTACATCAAAAGTCGTTAAACATGTTTTGTAAGCAATAACAGTAAATTAAGATCCCATTTTACACCAGCAAATTGGCAAAAACGTGACAAATCCAAGTGTCAGTAAAAATTAAAATCAACAGAAGTATTTATATGCTACGTCAATATGCATATATCCTACAACCCAGCAACACCCTCCCTTTGATATAATATTTATATATTTTATTAAAGAATGAGAGAGATTTAAGAATTATTATAGAAGTTTGCTCATATTAGTAACAAAAAGTATAAATAGCTCAAATAATCATAAAAATGAAATGTTTATATAAATTGTAGCATGTTCACAAAAGCTAAAAGCAACAAAACTTAATAAAATCCAACAATAAAAATGAATGAAAAATAGCATGATTCTATTCTGTAATATCAAAATAAGCTAAGATACTACATACACATATGTGGTAGATAAATAGAAAACAAAAAGTGCTTTTATACGATCATATTTAATAAAATTTAAGGAATAGATGAAGAGTCTATAAATACATATCCAATGTACTGGTTTATGGAGGATCCCTAGTACAAGCCCACCTCAGGCAAATGAATGACTTAGATACTCTATCAAAATTTAAAAGGGGTGAGAGGTATAGGTCAAGGCAAAGGACCTGGGATCAATTTCAAGTGCTAAAAGCAGATTAGAAAAGTTGTTTTCTAATTCTAGTGTACTTGATACAGAGTCTCACTACACAGCTCAGACTCCTAGAGATACTCCTGTCTCAACTTCCTCAGCGCTTAGATTACAGGCATGCACCACAGTACCCAGTCTTGGGGGCAGGCTAGGCATGCCCGTGAGGGAAGGGAAGGCCAGAACGACGTGCAGTACCAGGGATGAAACCTATGTCCTTGAGCTTGCCTAGGCAGATGCTCAGACTATTGAGCTATCTCCATAGCCCCAAATTTCTCATAATTCTGCAAATATAATTTTCTGTTTTACTACTTTTGTAGGTAAAACAATAAAAATGGTACTCTGATCCCTGGAAAAATGCATAGTCTGAGAAGATTCCTGAGAGGATGAATACAAAGTTTGTCTAAGGTCTTTGATTTTTAAATACTATGAATATGATTTATGTCTGATTAGAACTTCAGGTAATGTGATGTGATATGTGTGCCTATTTCTTCTCAAGTGAATATTATCTTGAAATATCAATAATAGATTTAATCATTCCATGTGATTTTTCTGGAAAATATGCCTAATAAATTGCTATATGTTCATCCTATCCATAAAAACTCAAATTGTTTTCTTCATGCTTTAAACATGTATATGGTTCTATATACAAAGCAGCGCCATATTGTGGCATTGCAAATGTATTCAGATCCTTAAGATGAAATGATGATTTTTCTATATGAATCAATGATATAAAGAAAATAACCTTTGTGAAATAAAATGGAGACTTCTGTGAAGACATTGGCTCATGCAGCTTTAGGAGTTAACAAGTAGAAATCCATAGGGAAGGATTTAGGCAACAGTTAACACTGAAGTAGTGAGGCGAATTCCTTCTGGAAAATTGAATTTTTGCTCTTAAGACCTTCAGCTGATTGAATTAGGTCTGCTGGCATTATGGAGGGTAATCTCCTTTACTTAAAGTCAACTGATTATAGCTGTTTTAATCATTTCTGCAAAATAACTTCACAGCAATATCTAGATTAGTGTTTGAGCAAATCTTTGGGTAGAGCCTGAGTTGACACATAAAACTCAGCATAAAAGCAGAGCACATAATTCTGTCCATATCCATTACCCAGAACTCAGTCAAAAGTTGAAAGAAAAAAGTGAGGAAAAGAAGGAAGGAAAGGAAAAAGGAGGGAAAGAAGGAGGGTGGCCTGCCAAAGGGAGCAAGGTCCATCTAAATGAACTTTAAACTTGCAGTAGTGTGTGCGTGGGGGGGGGGTGCTTGGAACTGAACCCAAGATTTGTACATGACAGGCAGGTGACAGTCTATTACCAGGCTACATGCCCAATCTCAGATTGTTTTTTACGAGAATAAAAACATTTTAAAATAAAAATCATTAGAAACTATACAGAATTTCACCAAAACAAAATGATATGAAATCAACAATGGTTGTTACATTGCATATTGTGGTCTTCAAATTAATTGTCAGAGTACTAAACATAAGCATAATAAAAAATCAAAAAATAAAATAAATACAAGATTCTGTTCTATGTTATGAGCTGGTGCCGAAAGAAACGATGAGACTTGATGAAAGTAGCTCCAGAGAACTCACTGACATTTGGCTCTCTCAAAGTAGGCACAGAACCCCAGAAGCATCTCAGCTTTATTTTGGGCTAGTGAATGTGATCACATGCATAATCACTTTAGTAAAGGAGGGCCACGTTCTCTATTGACTTCCAAGGGTCTGGGGAGATAGCTCCCTGGCACAAGTGCCTGCCTAGCAATTGCAAGGTCCAGAGTTTGAACCTGATCCTGCCAGGAAAAAGAGAGAGAGAGAGAGAGAGAGAGAGAGAGAGAGAGAGAGAGAGAGAGAGAGAGAGAGAGAGAGAGAGAGATCCATTGATTTCTACCTTTACCTTATTGCTAGGTTCACACAGATGCTCATTGTTAACATTCCAGGCAGGGGAGAAGACAACCAACAGGGAGCCAGCAGTGAAGCTGCTATCTGCCTCCTTGAATCCCAGTTTTCCAGGATTCCCAAGTAACAGACTGCAGCTGTCCCTGGGCTTTGTTTATTACTCTCTGCTTCTTGAGACGTTTGTCTCTGCAAGATTAAACAAAAAAAATGTGTAAGCATTTACTGCTCCTTTCAATAGACCAACAGAAAACAGCGGTGCAGTTATCCAAGCTATCCTTTGCCGTTTCTTTCCCTTCCTACCTTCTTTCTTTTCTCCTTTCCCTCATCCTAGTAGTCCTTCCCTTTGAATAGCTTCTTTGTTTTTAATTTTAAGAACAGTATTGATCAACAAAAGCACTCTTTTCATCATAGTATCTGCCAAATTTTTCATAAGAATTAGTAAATATCTTTGGAATAACCAGTATATGCTTCACTGTTTTATCACCAACAACCAACATTCATGTTAATAGTACTATTGAAATCCTGCTGAATAACATTAGAATATCTCTATAGATCAAGAACTGATGGTCCTTGTATAGTAGAACTTTTTGGAACAACTCGACAAGATTTCATTTTTTAATTCTTTCCAACCTATCAAAGTGAACACAAACAATGAAAAATTCTGTGCTCATACTAGAGCACAAATACAATGGTTTATACCTCAGAGCCTAGAGAGCAGCAGTCCTATATGTTTTGATGAGTCTATGAGACTCCATACCTAACTTCTAAAAAGGGTGTCTAAAACAGAGTGAGCATACATCCTGATCCCTTCAAAGGAATAATCAGAGCAAAATATTTTTAAATTTCTTTTCATTATTTTGATATTCTTGCATCTATATCCGTTATACAATCAAAATCAGTCAATATTTGAAAATGTTTCTTAAGAAATAGAACTCTTAAAAAATAATTCACTAACCAAAGTAGCACATTAAAATACACTAATAACACTATAATGCTGCAGTTCAAATCAGTATCAAACATACGTATCTATACACATACTGTTACATGTATTGAAAAATCTAATATTTGAACAGGTTAAATTATTCTGATCTTGAATATATGCTTATCATATAGGTAGAGGTATGAAAGTGTGTATCTATAATCTTGCTGTGTTACTATAGAGAAATAATCAAAACTTATTTTTAGTTTCTTTTCAGTTGGAATCTTTCATAGTGTTTCATCTATTCCTTAAGTGAACTAAACAAAGATAATTCATTTGTCATAAAACTATCATATTAAGATGGAATGGGATAGAGGGAACAAGGGCAAATTTGTTTGTTAATATTAGTCCAAAGTAGGTTTTCTCTGTTTAAAGAAAAGATTGTTAGAAAATATCCAGCAACTTGAAAGATTCCTGAGAATCACTCAAAAAGATTTTAGCAATGTGGATCACCATTGATCATCAATATGGATCTACACTGATCACCACAGTTTTGGGGTGATGGTTGGCACTGATACTTGTAAAGCTCTGCTGATCATTCTAAGAGGGCAGCCATGTTGGAAAAGTTCAGAGAACTGGTTAAAGAAATGGGACTCTGGCCAGAACCACATCCTGAGCATATGTGCTGTGGCCTTTGGTTCTCTGCCCTGTGAGGCTCAGCTTTTTCCCTCTTCATGCACAGTTCCCTAGCTTTTATCCTTCCACTTAATTGCTCTTGATGACAACTTTTATTAGCATTTTGATTTTGTTGCTCAAAGTTCTTCTGGATGAGGTGGGAGAGTCTTGCCAAGATTCTAAGACATGAATGTTTGCGTAGATCTTATTACTTGAAAACAAGAAATTTCTGGCCATCTGGTGAAGTTCTGAGTCTCTGTCCAACTGCTTACCTGTGTAAATGTTGCCAAGCCAAATGGCATGAAACAGTTGAAGCTGGGGCAATGTTTTGAATTAGGACTTCAATGGTCACTCAAGAAATTAATATGATAATCCTCTATGTGATGCCTTAAAATCAAAGGCTCAACACACCAAGTATTAAATTATCAAAAGATTTAAATAGGTTTAAGAAACTTTTAAAAGATTAAATTTCTTCCTTTAAGGAACTATAAAAAAAAAACAGTAATAATGATATAAAAATAAAGGATCTAAAATGCAAACTTAACTTCTCAACTTCTCCTAGCTCTGCCTAAGGAAGTCTCCCTTCATTCCTGCCCCACGTGTGTACTGATGACCTTCCCTGCCTTACCTTTCACTTGTACCTTCCCTGTGCCTTTGTCTCCTTTGTCCACTTCTTCCAATCAAAAATCCCTCATCGGACAATAATTATTCAAGTATCTTCTAATAGAATTGTAGAACATTACCCCAACTCTACTAGGACTAGTGCTCCAAACATAGTCAAGGTCATATCTATACAATCTAGTTTCTTTTCGTTTATTAATTTTTATTATTATTATGAAGTTGATTCAGGGTCTTACTATGCAGCTGGGACTGTAGTGATCCTCTTGTTTTCGACCTCCTCTGTGCTGGGATTATAGGCATGTGCCACCTTGCCAGCACTCAATGGGCAGCTCAGCGCACCCAGGGGTGGAGCCCGTGGGGCATGTGGTGCCAGAGATTGAATCCCGGTTTCTGTACTTGTCTAAATAGGCGCTTAGTCCATTATGCTATTTCATCAGCCCTCACAATCTAGTTTCTTGTTGAAAAATTTTTAATAAAAATTGAAAATTATCTTTGGGTCATATGGTCTAAGACAAATTTGTTTCACAGAATAACCTCTTCCATGGATGTGACATATCTGTTCTATCACAAATAGCCCCTGAACAATTAGAATGTCTTCTTTTGAGACTCACATATTCTTAAAATAATACAAAATAGATTATAAAATAAAATCAGACATATAGATCAAAATTTGAACCCGAATAGATAAGAACAAAGGCCTAGAAAAGATTTCTGAGCAGCTGCTTATCATGCCTTTTCTGTCGAAACTAATTTAAAATCTCCGACCTAGAAGTGAAAGCAAAACAAAACAACAACACTTATCAATTCCATATGTCAAAAACCATGGCACCAGCACTTTCAGAGACTGTACCTATGTTAATCAAAGCAAACATCAGTCTTCCCAATGGATCTTCTTTATTCATTTATTCAAACTGAGGTAGAAGATTTAATAGGAACTAGAAGATAACATAGTTACCTTCACAAATGTCTCCTATCTGAATTAGAAGATTTGGCTAGGGGGTGTGGACAGACAGACAGACAGAGAGACAGACAGAGAGAGAGGGAGAGGGAGAGGGAGACACAGAGAGGGAGATTAAGAAATTTTACCTTGAGAAACAAAAAAATTGAATCTCAATACTTTTCGAAATAAACAAGGCTAGTTTCATCACTACTCTAGTCAAAAACATATCCTCTTGAAAGTTAATATCTGAGAAACTGAAATGATACATGGTCTCTAATTTAGAAAAACGGCCTGAAAAATTGGACTGGTCTTTTAGTCATCACTTCACAGTTTGGCAATTTTCAGATGCGATCATTTATGGAGAGGTGTCCATTGCCACCAAATCACTTACAGATGTGTAATAAAGAAGACAGCTGACTGCTGACCCTTATTACTGAGACGTAGTCTCCAATATGCTTGGAATTTCCCAAGAGATAGGAATACTTTTGTTATACATGCTGGTGTCTCTGAACCATGCCTGACAGTCAATGGTAATGAGGACCTTCGATTAGCTGTGCTAATGAGATGATTTAGGATTGTACACTGAATGTTTCAGAAAGATCAAGTATGTGGTTAGAAGTTGGGGCTTGAAGTCAGCAATGTCAGTGCAACCTTTGGGAAGAGGATGGGTCTGGAGACTGATTTCCATTGTGTGGCAATGATTCAATTACTCTTGTCTATCTAATGAAACCCCAATAAAATCTTTGTATGCCGGAGCTTAAGTGGGCTTCCCTGGCTAGCATAATCTTACATATACATATTGCCATACATCAATGCACTGGGATGATGCCACATTCCTAAGGATAATGAAGGCTGAGTATTTTGAGACAGTACAGATCTCCCATTGACTGGTTCAGATTGTTACCATTTTGCTACATCAACACTCTATTCAACCAGGCATGGTACTGCAGGCCTGTAGTCCCAGCACTGTGGAGGCTGACACAAGAGAATCACTATGAGTCTGAGCTGCAGAGCAAGACCCTACACCAAATAAGTATATAAATAAATTTTTAAAATACATATCTTTATCTTGTAAGAAAGTGGGGCACTGAAAACTTTATCCTTTCCTGAGCTCTAATGGCAGAATCTCAAAAGACAAAGGACACATTTGTGTAACAAGAATATTTTTCAAGGTTGTAATATCTCCTTTCTGAACAAAATTGCTTTTATCACAAAAGAGAATTTTCATGCAAATGCTAAAAGTGCTACGTTCCATTTCTACTTAACTCTATGGTCTTTTATTTTTCCTTGCTTGTAGGAATAAAAGCATTCCTGAGGCAGGCCTCAAATACCTCTCAATCCCTTTAATCTCATTTACTTCCCCTCTCTCTGGGACACTGAACTCATCAGTCAGCATTTCTGCCTAGAGATTTCTCTCCAATACACCTGATGGCACAAAGCCTACTTTTAAAATGAGGTGCCCTTATTAAATTTGGACCAGACAATCACTTTCTAGATAATATATTCAGTCTACAGACATATTAGATGTACTACCTGGTACCTAATCTATTGCTACTTCAAATTTGAGTCTGTCCCCAAGAACTTCTGGGGTAAAACTGAAAACAGTTCCAATATAAAGCCAAACCTATTATGGCTTTAGTTGACCTGAATAAGCTTTTAGTGGAATGATCCCAATACTAACTAAAGAGAGAATTGGGCCTACTCTGTACCTCCTGCAACATCTCATTAGCCCCTGAAGCAGCCCTTCCGTCGCCTCTTTTCTGCTCATCAAAAAGATAGGTCCAGGTTGCATTTTTCACAACTCTTTTTTAAGGCCAGTAAGATGAGGCTTGTCTGCTTCCTGAGTCCCCTCATCTCAGTGTCGTCCTAGCCTTGATCACTGACACAGCTATTTATGGTGTTTGCTCCATGTTCCTCACTCTGGCCTACGCTGAAAGCCTGACCTAGGGTTTGTATTTTCCTTCTCTTGGGAAAGTCAGCAACATAGTTGAACTGTGATGCTCCCAGACTTACAGAAATGCCCTTTTATCCTTTGGGAATACTGAAGACCTCTGTTTCCAGGAATCTGCTCTGCTACATTCTGATGATCACGTTGATGAGCTTATATTATGCTCTCTCAGACAACCTCGCAGACTTAATTCCTGTCCCTTAGGAATAGCATTACCATAAAAGAAAAACAGATTAGCTAAATATAAACTCCAGTGTTATCAGACATAAGTGCACTATGTAAGCCATAACATCAGACAGAATGGAAGTATCTTGCCCCTCCAAGCCTGGGAACTGGTCATGACTTTTGCTGGATAATTACTAAAAGGATTGCTTGGTCTCACAGGTACTATAGATATTGGATTTCTAACTTTTGTGGTGTGATAAAAGCCAACACACCTAACCCTTTTTCTTGAGTAGACACCAGACTGTCTTGATAGGTTGAAGAACTCCCTTAACTGTCACTGCCCACACCACACACACACACACACACACACACACACACACACACACTTTGTTGGCTCTCCAACGATTGTAAGCATTTCTTTCCAATTCTACATGAAAGATTTAGTCATATTCAAGGCATTAATTGCAGGCTTTCACTGACCCTAGACCAAAAGCTCATTTTTCTTGTTTGTCTCAGTTAACTGTCTCAGTTAACTGAGGCCTCCCTTGATGGACTTTTGAAATTCCTATTTAATCTCATGATTCTTCAGGCTGTTCTTGAACATATCCACCATTTATATACGTATATACCTTAACCTCTATTTAGGGATCAAAGAAGAAAACCGTCACATCAACCTACAATTAATCTATTCAGCCATGCTCAATCCAACACTCTGCCTGCAGTTAAATCTGTACAAGTTATGAAACTATAGTCCTTACTTCAGCCTTCCAGGCAGCAGAAAATGAAACAGAGAAAGACAGACAGACAGACAGACAGACAGACAGACAGACAGACAGACAGACAGGCAGGCAGGCAGGCAGACAGGCAGGCAGGCAGGCAGGCAGACAGACAGACAGTCAGACAGACAGTCAGACAGACAGAGACAGAGACAGACAGACAGACAGACAGACAGACAGACAGATGGGCAGGCAGGACAGACAGATGAGAGGATGATCAAATGTGCATACAGAAAGCAAGGTAGACTTTGGAGTGAGTCATAATTTTTGTATACTTCCAAAGCAAGGCAGTATCTTAATTGCACTTAGTACTTCAAGGAAACAAGAGAATTATGAAAAAAAAAAATCTTCTTAGCTGCTATATTTCTTCTAAAGAAATTGACTACAAATCTTAGGCAATTTGTCTATACTGAGATAGCTGCCATGCATCTGTGGATCTCATCCTTTTCTTGACTCTGCTATTGTACAGATAAAATACTTTGCCATAAAAGTTTAATGGGTATACTCAAGATTACCATCAATAAGTCCAAGGGACTTTTCACAAATATAAACCACAGGAACCCCTGAATGACCCGCAGCCTGGAAACCTGGAGTCTTCAAGCTGATAGCACCATAAGACTGTTCTTAAGGTTTACTGGTGGCAAGAATACTAGATACTATTAATAACACACATTGCAGTAAAACTTGGGTCAACCCTTGAATTCACATTTAGCAGCTCAAAAAAATAAGAAATACTTATCTTTGTTCAAAACTAGGCCACAAAACAAATCTTAAGAAATTTCAAAGAACTGAAATCAAGCACAGCATATGCTTTAAGTTCAATGCAACTAAAATCAATAGCAGAAAGCTAGAAAACCTGCATATTTGTAATTTACAAATATTACATAACATACGGATCAAATAAAATATATTTTATACAATATCAAAACTTCTTAGATATAGCTAAAATTATACTTACATAGAAAAATAGGCAATAACTTTTACATTTTAGATAAAACATATTTTTACAAAGATGAAAGTTACAAAAATACTTCAAGAAAGAAAAACGAAAGTATTTCTGTGACTTCATAGATATCCTGTCTCCAGCCTTGCTGTGTCTCACGTTTAGGGACAAGTATTTTCTTCAGTATAAAAGCTTCTCCAGAGACTAAAATACAATGGAACATGGCTGTTGTCACTGTGCAAGGCAAGCATAATCTTCATAACAAATCTATAAAGCACGAAGAAAGTTTCAGTTCCTTCTAATCACAAATATATACATAGACAATTCCTTGGCAAGATTTTGTCAAAATAAACAGCAAAATAATAAACAGAAGAGTTTAGCTGACCTGATTTGATTTATAACAGAAATGTAAGGTTAACTTCACAGGAGGGAAAAACACTGATGTTACTGGTCAAATCAACTCATTCCTTTGTTAAAGTACATGCTGCACCAGCAAAGGTAACTGAGGCTTTCTTTGATGTAGAAATTGGACAGGTGTTAGGCCGTTATGTTAATGAGTGCCAGAAAAATTAGTAGATAAAATTCCAACTTTTATTTTCAATTTTCATTCATTATATTTTTAAAAAAGCTTCATTGATATGTGGTATAAGTTTACTGATGATAATGAATGGGCCCCTGTTTGAGGACATTGATAGTAAGGGAGTGCTATGAACTGCACTGCATCCCCAGCCTATCCTATGTGGAAGCTTTAGCACCCAGCATGCTAGTAGTTGGAGATGTGAGCTTTAGAGCAAAGCATGAGGGTGGGGTCCTCAAACTGAGATTAGCATCTTTATGAGAAGGAACTAGATCCCCCTCACATTATCTCCCTTTTGCTTTTCCCTTCTCCTCCTCCTCAACCAGCCTTGTGAGAACACAGAGAGGAAGCTGCCCATCTGCAAGCGGGGAGAATGCCTCCAACAGCAACAGGATCTGCCCCCACCTGGATCTTGGACTTCTCACCCTTTAGAATTGTGAGGAATAAATGTGTCTTGTTTAAGGCTCCCAGTTTATGACATTTTGTATATCCTCCAGATAGGAGTCAGACAAGGAGGCCGTGCAATGGGTAAGAAGGAAATGTTTGAGAATTATATAATCTATGCTCAATTTTACTGTGAACCTCAAACTATTCCGTAGAAAGAGCTTCTTAACAAACAGAAAGAGGAGAGAATTTACCTTACCTGTTAAAATATATCTATAAAACAGACAAGTCTGCAGTAAACTTCATGCTTAATGTAAACTACTGAGATAGTTCCTTTAAGGTTAGGACCAACTGTATTCTCCTTTTACTATCTCCAGTAAGCACTGCACTAGCATTCTAAGGAAGTAGGTAAAGAAAGAAAAAGAAGTAAAATTTATCCAGGTTGGAACAAGATAAGAAAATTAAATCAATATTCATAGACAATATGATTATATGTGAAGAAACTTTTAAAAATAAACTATTTGAATAAATATGAGTTTTGCGAGGTTGATGAATTCTAAATCAATATAAAACAATCAATGGTATTTATATGCCAGAAGCAAACACCAAATGTGCTATAATAAAAAAAAAAATCTTTTTTTTTTTTTTTTTTTGTCTTCTTGAGACAGGGTCTCACTATGCAGTTGAGGCTGGCCTTGAGCTCACTTTTGTAGCCCAGGCTAGTTTCGAACTCCCACCGATCCTCCTGCCTCAGCCTCCCAAGTGCTGGGATTACAGGCGTGAGTCAGCACGCCCGGCTTAAAAAAAAAATCATTTAAAAGAACATAAATAGAACTTCCTGTTCCAGTCAGACCCAAACCGCACCACTGGGAGCTGAGCCTGCTTGCCCACCGTGGGTAAGCTCCCTGCGCCCCTCTGCCCCGCATCTGCGTTCCCGTGACTAACTTCCTGTTCCAGCCCAGACCCAAATCGCACCGCTGGGAGCTGAGCCCACGTGCCGGCTGGGTCAGGATACTTGGCCTCCCCTCCCTTTCCCCGCCCCCCCTTTTTTTTTTGAACCCCTCAAGCCCAAGCTCCAGCACCGAACCCATCAAATAGCCCGTTTGGCAACTGATCTGGTCCTCGGGCCTACCAGGACTACCCAATCCCAAAGCTCCACCTCCACCTACAGACCACATCCACCAGGATTCACAAAAGCTAGCAGCCAAAGCTCCAGCACAGAGTCAGGAACCTCTGTAGAAGAACCACCTTGGAGTCTCCAGACCAAACGCCCATAGACACAGCATAACACCACCAAAGTGCAGAGGTCGCTTCCATACAAAATGATAAGAACAAGGAGTAGGAGGCAAACTCAGGACCCGTGCCCACCCAAACCAAATACAGAAGACACTATCATGGAAGAAAATGAGAATTATACAGATGAAACCTCTGAATTGGTAGCATCTGAGGCAGACAAAGAAGTGCAGAAACTTACAGGGCAACTGAGATCAGAGATAACATCTGAAGTAAAAAAAGAAATACATGAAGTGGAAAAATAGCTGGAGAAACGTATAGAGGACATCAGAGCAGAAATAATATCTAAAGTTGACAAAGACATGCCTAAATCAATAGCATCCCAAGTAGGGGAACAACTATACAAAAGTAGAAAGGAGAACAGAACAGAAATAATATCTGTATTAGAGAGAGAAAGGATAACCATAATGACAGACTTCAATACTATTAAAGAAGATATCGATAAAAAATTAGAGGAGAATAAAAAATGATGGACTCCCTGACGGAGCAATATAGGAAAGACATAGATCACATGAAACAGTTTCAAAGAGATATACAAGAAAATAAAACCTCGATCACAAGTTGGCAGAGCCGAATGAACGAAAATGAAGATAGAGTTTCCAACCTTGAAGACACAGTTGCAGCCAGTGAAAGAGTAAGAAAGGATCTTTTAAAAACAACC